>JASEVX010000001.1:230903159-230933413 GCA_031761405.1 Serripes groenlandicus | reverse complement strand
GTCAGCGGGACTGGTACATATGAGAAGTTCTCATTTTGTCTGACTGTTTTCAGAAGTCGTCGCAGAGGCGACAGAAAGCGTCTAAATGTTTAGCTACAAGGCAAATGTGAAATTGACGAAAGTTTAAATTTCACCTTTTGTAACACTGTTTTCAAAGTCGGTCGTCTACATGTAAGAAAGAGGTTACATTCTATCGTCGAATGTTTTAATTTCTCCTTTTGCCACGATGTTTTTCAAAAGTCGTTATCTACAGACGCGTTAGAAGCGTCTACATGTAAAAAATGGTTAGGCCTCTAGGCTAGGGCCCGGTACAAATGAGAAATCGTCGAATGTTTTAATTTCTCTTTTTGCCACAATGTTTTCTCAAAAGTCACCTGATACAGAGGTCGTCAGAAAGCGTCTACATCATGGGCGTAGCTTTGCAATACTCAATGTGTAGGCCGTCTCGTGAGAAAATCAACATTGTGGATTCTGCGTAAAGTAACGACCCGGATCAGCCTAAGCATGCACACAGGCCTACCCGGATATACACTTTTCGCCTCCTGTGGATTTTCTGTTTCAGGAATAACTACTCCTATATACATATATCCCCTTATGTGTCGGCCGGATCAGTCTGCGCGGAAAGCGCAGGCTGGGTCTGATCGATACATTACGCAGATGTCTATCGCCGCAGCTGCATTTTGGGGCATTTTGAGAAAAAAATGTGTCGGCCGGATCTGTCTGCGCGGAAAGCGCAGGCGGGTCTGATCGATACATTACGCAGATGTCTATCGCCGCAGCTGCATTTTGGGGCATTTTGAGAAAAAAATGTGTAGGCACATGCCTACAGTGCCTAAAGGAGCTACGCCCCTGTACATGTATATCAGACCCGGTACAAATGAGAAATCGTCGAAGGTTTTAATATCAAGTCGTTTACCTACAGGAAGCAGCGTCTACACGTAAGAAAGCGTTAGCTACTAGCCTAGGGCCCGGTACAAATTGAGAATTTTAAAAATCCAATCGTCGCCTGCTGCAGATGCGTCAGAAAGCCGTATATATATATATATATACACGTGGCAAACGTTAACCACTGTCGGGCCCCAAGACGGATGAGAGCTCAAAATCGAATGTTATTTAATAACCGAGTTTACATGTGTTAAATGTCGCCTCGGGGCCGGGTTGGGATATGTAGTTTCTCTAGATACAAAGAGGTTTGTATTGCATTGTTTTAGGCAGCCTTGACATATTAATTAAACCCTTTACTTCACGTACGTATAGACGCATCTTTAGCAGACGACTTCTAAAAGCATTGCGACAAAAGGAAGAAATTAGTTGAAACATATTTTATTTCCCATATTCACCAATAGCAATTTTTCCTTTTGCCACAATGAATTCAATTTTATTTAACAATTTATTTTCTAATATACAGTATAGAGATGTCGATTATGTTTGCCTTGATGTTCTGCAGATTTATTGCATGTGGAAAGGCTTAAGCGTTAAATGTTATTTCCGCCTGAACATGTCCGCATATGAGCCGCGTCTTGCGTTAATGAGGGAAAGGGTTAATAGGCCCGCGTATGTTGAAGACTCGGGCGAGCCTGTCCATCAGGTCTCACCTTAGACTTCACCGCCCGCACACTGATTATACTTACCTCAATTCAACTTTTGACAAAACACTGGAAATGTAGCCTCTACAAGGTTTTTTCGTCAAAGTGGAAATCAAATTAAGACACACAAACGATTTCAAAGGCGAAAATAACATACATTTTTCGGTGAAGAGACTAAGTTTTATCAAGACAAATTTTACGACAGGTAGACTAAAATCAGAGATTATTATCCAGTTTCATTAAAAGCAACGAAAATAATCAAGTTAGTGATAGTTATGATATTTTAAACATACTAGTTAATACATGCGCATAATAACGTAATGTGGTGAGCCTTTTTTTGCGGTGTATGTATTTAGGTTGAATGGATCAATTAATTTTCAATGGGCCTTCATTATTAAGTTATGGCTCTTATGGCTCTTATGGCTCTTTCCCAACAACCAAATACCCAAAAACCTATATGAAACCTATATTAATTTATAGTTAATTGATTGATTGATTGATTGGGATTTAACGCCGTTTTTAACAATTTCTAAGTTATATCACGGCGGCCAGTTCACCTACTCATGCATTTCCTGGTTTTTTCACACCAGTACTCCACACAACAATCCTCCCAAGCAACTGGCTGCTTTTCCACATATCCTTAGCCCATTGGTGGAAGACGAATGACGCATGTCGCATTGACATTTGTCAATCGTCGGAAAGAAAGTTGGCCGAGCGGGATATCGATCTCAAAACCCCTTGATTGACAGCCCGCGTCGCTACCGACTGAAGGTACCGGGGCTCGGCAGTTCATACTTACATACATACCGATAGTTATGTAAGTTACATGTTCGGCAAGCTTATAATTTACTCGGAATCCGCTAGGTGCGAATCGGATAAGCATTATATATCCTAGCTTAGTTCTCTGCAGTTTTGAGTTACAACTTTTTGTAATTAAATACGATGATCATGAGCTTAAGGTCAGAGTATAGATTAAAGCAGACAGACGGACGTTCGGTTACAAATTCTCCTTACGGCGACCATAACGTCTGGTGGTCATTCAGTGCACTTATATTGGTAGAGATCCAGCGAATGATGCATGGCTTTCTTCCAAGATCAATGTCCTTAATGAAGCCAACCAATCCAACATCTTAAAATAGATATGTTGAAATGACATAAATCGCAGCTCTCTTCTCATCCCCTACCCACACACTAACTATACGATGGGTGTGTTCTCACACTTCATTTAGAGTTGAGCGAACTATATATTCTCCCGGTCAGATTATACTTACGCCTTCTGAAATGATGATTCCCTCCTTTAATTAGAGAAAATAACTGAAATCGTCTCCGGGCATTTCAAAAATAGGCCAATTTTTTTGCAAATCCAAGTTTAGAACTAGCCTGAAGCGTTTCCGTCCTTATTATTTTGTTTTTCATCGCTTCAGTCTTTGTTTTGAAACGCTTCATGTAAAAGTGTTGTTTGTAGCTCACCTGAGCACGAAGTGCTAACGGTGAGTTATTATAATCGACGTTATGCCTACGGCCGTCCGCATGAGAGAGTACTTGTCGGTTATCTCATTTGCATATTAATGTTATTCATTCCGTAAAAGGGGGTTAATTACGGAATGAATTGCATACTTGTGGGGTGTACCCCACAAAAAAACATCAAACGAAATAACCCCACAAGTACTCTCCCATGAGTCCGTCCGTAGTGCGTTAGCCGTCGACAGTCGTCCGTCGTGCGTCTACATCTTCTCTTCTGTAACCAGTAGGTCAATTGGGATGAAAACTCACAGAAAATATGTTCTCAATTCCCAGCAACATTTCCAGTGTCCATGGCAACCGGAAGAAAGAAAACCTTTTAAAACTGTTCCCCTGTCAGATTCGTTCAAGCCGTGCTGATTAATAAAACAATGTAGCCGCCAGGAGACAGTTTTTTTTTTTGCCTTATATGGCTATAGTGAAAACTTATAATATCGAGACTACTACTACTACTACCACCACTACTACCACCACTATTCATTTATTGGAGTTAAACGCCGTTTTCAACAATGTTTCAATCATATCACGCTGGTCACATTACATACCAAAGTGTACCAGGCTTTCACACGCCAGTATTCCACACAACAACAGTCTTTAAATTACAGCGAAACAGATCAAATCATCATGGTTAACCCTTTCCCGCATACGACAATTCTGCAGCAGACGACTTTGAACGTATTTTGTCAGATGGATAACCTATGACTAAAAGTGGAAAACATTGTGACAAAAGGAGAAATTGCACGTTCTGTGCAATTTCTTCTTTTGTCACTATGTTTTCAAAACGCCGTCTGCTTTAACCCTTTCCCTCATACGACAATTCTGCAGCAGACGACTTTGAACGTATTTTGTAAATTAATAGAAAATCTCTATAATTGAATGGATAACCTATGATTAAAAGTGGAAAACATTGTGTCAAAAGGAGAAATTGCCCTTTTTGTGCAATTTATTCTTTTGTCACTATGTTTCCAAATAGCCGTCTGCTGCAGAAGCGTCAGAAAGCGTCTAAATGAGAGAAAGGATTAACATATTTTGAGAATATATATTCAATTAAACGGCAGTCGACTATAATACTTTCCTACATACAAGCAATATATAGCAGACGACTGTGTCAATATCTAGGCAATATACAGAGTTAAAAACATAGTAGCAAAGAGAGAAATTGATCATTATGAGCAAGTTATCCTTTTGCCGCAATGTATCCAGAAGGAGTCTGCTGCAGATACGTCAACAAACGTCTGCATGTGGGAAAGAGTTCAGATACATCGAGGAGAAGGGAGAACTATTTTGCTAAAATGGTTTCAACGTTACTCAATAATTAGAGCTGTCCATATATTTACTCACTCTCTATTACATAGGCGCTCTACATTCATGTAAGTGAGTGTAAAGAACGTAAGGTGGCAATACACAGTACAAAGGCAATCTTCCCGTAAACGCTCGACCCTCTTCTCTGATAATCCGAAAATAGCTGGCACAGAATCACTGAAATGAAATAAACCATTTTGTTGCAACAAAGGATGTCAGAATTATTAGAAAATAACAGTAAATCAATGTATCAATCTGGATTTTGGAAATTTATAGCACTTTCAAATGACTTGCAAGGTCGCCAAAAAATGCAGAAAAAGACCATTTTTACCCTTAAATCGAAAAATCACAACAAAAATTCGCAGGGGTTAGGGTTAAAAATCATCAGCTACTATGGGACCAAAACCTGTATGCAATCTGAGGATGCCTAAGGAAATACCACGTTACCAGCTCCTTTGTGCACACTTTTCAACTGAAAAATGGTATCTTTGTTTACATGCAACAGAATGCTCCTAGCTCACAAGGTATAGATTCGCACTTCTGGCCATACACAAGTAGACTCAAAGAGGAAAGGGTCAGATAGCAAAATTCAAACTCATGCTTTACGTCTTATGTTTACATTTATAACCTTAAAAAATACCTTTAGCCCAGAAATGTACCTAAAACTCACAGTTTTTCAGTATTTCTATTTTAGAATAACATAACATAACACGAATATTCCGACTCCAAGTGTTATATGACCCCTAAAGAACGGCTCTCTGCAAAGGAGATTGATATTTACTAAGACGTTTTCAAAGTTGTCTGCACCAGTTTTTTGGTCACATCGGGAAAAGGGTTATTGTTATGTCGTACGGAGACGGAACTAATTCACCGTATATCATGACGTTTGATACGGATAGGAGTGTTTATCGAGGGATTGTAACTAAAATTAGTTTGTTTTTTTACCAAGGTTAATCACCTCGCCATAAAGTCTTTATAAGCGTTTAATCAATTTTCTTGGTAAACAATGGAAATTTAGGTGCCATTGTTCGTTTTGAGCAATGGCACTTACATTTGCATTGTTTACAAAGGGGTCAAAATTGCCCCTAAGCCAGGGTTTTCAAATGCATAGAGTAGGTCCATATCTATTTTCAGAGGAGCAAGTCCCTGTGCACGCACCAAAGAGCGAGGTCAAAAAACGATGAGTTTAGTGTACAAGGTCAATAACCTGTTTATTGCATACATTGTATATATGTATTTTATATACTGTTTAACACGTTTGTTAAAACATGTTCAACGTCGTCTGCTGCATAATTGTGGTACGAGGGAAAGGTTTAATGTATATATGTGTTAAACCGATTTGCTATGTACTGTCTGCCCCCGAAAGTTATATCGGGTGAGTTCGAGCTTCGAGCATCGACTAGTACCGGAAGCCACACTGCGCATCTACCTGAGCGAACGTGCATTAGTCGAACAATGGTTAACTGTCATGGCAACGATTGAGAGGGGTTATTTTCCGTTATTTGTTTGGGTATTTACATTGGATTTGGAGCCGAGCCCCGGCAGCTCAGTCGGTAGCGACGCGGGCTGTCAATCCAGGGGTCGTGAGTTCGAATCCCGGCTCGGCCAACTTTCTTTCCGACGTTTGACAAACGTCAATGCGACATGCGTCATTCGTCTTCCACCAATGGGCTAAGTCTATGTGGAAAAGCAGCCAGTTGCTTGGGAAGATTGTTGTGTGGAGTACTGGTGTGAGAAAACCAGGAAATACGTGTGTAGGTGAACTGGCCGCCGCGTGATATGACTGAGAAATTGTTAAAGACAGCGTTAAACCCCAAATCAATCAATCAAACATTGGATTTGGGAGACAACAGGAATAAATTGTAAGCATTCGGTTAAATAGCAGACAGTCCACCTCTAAAGTGATAAATGTTTAATATTGCCTAAAAGTAGATTTACAAAACTTCAACATGTTCAGGTTTTACCTGAGACGGCTATCTTCAAGGTTACAATACATCCAAATAAATTCCTTCTTTGTTTCCATGTTATTCGACGAATTTCAGTCCTCTATGGTCACACTTTCTAAGCGTTTCTCATGAAGAACACCCTATATCATTGAAAAGAGTTACCTCTTAGCTTTAAAACAATCCAAAAATGGGGGTCATGCATTATGCAAGAAAGAACTCACCAGGCGAAAATGGTTACCGTCATTTCGGACCAAATTGGGTCCGGACAAAACCGGTATTTAGTTTTCTCTACTTTCAATTTCAAACAAGGTCAAAATACTAAATGTGATCAAATCAATCATTTCCAGGGCATTCTATATACATTTACAATGAATTTAAACTCAATGTCATATATTCAATATATTCTTGGAATACACTCATTTCTACGCAAACACAGTTTTGTTAGGGACTATTTTGGTGTATATCAGCATGACAGCGGATGTATATAGCGTAATTTGGCCTCAAGCCAGCATACAGCGACCAGAGTGAACTTGTGGGTCTGACCGTAGTCGCTAAATTGACGCCATTTCCTTTAACAAAAGATAGTTCGACCACAGTCTGGTCAAACTATAGTCGCTATAGTTACGAGGTTGTCGTTGGAGAATTATATGTGTCTCTGTCCTTTATTTGAGACTGGTTATAAACAGATTGATATGATATATATCTTGTATCCATTGTTGCACAACTCACTGCCGTGTGTACCAATTTCATATTTAGTTTACTTGGACTCAAACATTCTAAAAGTCACAATGTGTTCGAATGGAGAAAATAAAACATACAAGCTGTCTCCCCCTAAGTTTCACATGTAATACAATATATCGTCATTCAGATAAATGAAATCGATACATAAAAGGATAGTCCTGAACAACTTACACGACGTCAACAAAGTAGGCCATTGTGTATCAGTGCTTTGAGTAGATTCACGGGTTTGTTTTCAATTGAGGAATCCGCCGTGGCCGAGGGGTAAGCGTCGGGAATTCGAAACCGGGCTTCCCGCGTTCGATCCCTAGCCACGGCCTGACAGTTATGACGGAGTGCACATTTCCTAGCCTAGTACTGGTTTGTTTACCCAGGTATCATGAATAAGTGAACTGTCGCCGTGATATAACTGAAATTATGTTGAAAATGGGGTATAACCCCAATAAAACAAACAATTAAAACAAACTTGGTTTGAATTGAGACAGTTGATTGAGTTTAGCTTCGTTTGCAACGATATCATAGTTACATCACGGCGGCCAGTTTACATAACGTATGTTTCCTGGCTTTCTCTAACCATTTCTCCATACATCATTCGTATTCCCGGGCAACTGGCTAACTCATAGACTATTAAGCCCATCGGTGGACAACATAAGACGCCAGACACGATGACTTATGCCAATTTTCGGACAGAATGAATGGCCGAGTCGGAGTTCGATCTCACGTCCTCTTGATCGATAACCATCGACTTTATGTACTATGCTATCGCGACTCGTCACGATCAGAAAAGGAAACATGGCGAAAGGACACTTCCCGAAACAGCTGCAATATATCCCCTTACAGCTACAATATATGCCCTTATTGCAATATAAACAAAGTATCATCAACACACTATTTACGAGACATGTTAAAAGTAAAACTATTTAACTCTGAAGATAATACATTGCAGGGGCGTAGGTCCCTTTAGGCACTGTAGGCACGTGCCTATTTATTTTGTCTCAAAATGCCCAAAATGCAGCTGCGGCGATAGACATCTGCATAATGTATCGACAAGATCAGCCTGCGCTGTCCGCGCAGACTCATCCGGCCGACACATTCCGTCTTAGCGGAATAGATTTATGGAGTAGTGATTCCTGAAACAGAAAATCCACAGGAGGCGAAAAGTGGCTATCCGGGTAGGCCTGTGTGGCATGCTTAGGCTGATCCGGGTCGATACTTTACGCAAAGTCCACAATGTTGATTTTCTCACGAGACGGCCTACACATTGAATATTGCAAAGCTTCGCCCCTGCATTGTACCTATGAGCCAATTGTACCGCTTGGGAGATTTTGAGCGCATCTACGTACAGCGAAGACTCAGGCGTCCCCGTAAATCTGCACGATCACACCCGTCCATTCACTGTCCGTCTACATATCATTTAATATAAGATGCATATTTTGACAAACAACTAGAACTGTAGCCCCCATTGCTGTTTCATATGAACGAGTTACAGAGAGTCGCTATGAACCCTCATCGCCAGGAATGAATGAATCTGGTTAACGCCACTTTAAATGTAACCCTTTCCCACATACATGTACAACAAACACATCTGCAGCAGACGACTTTATCGCGTATATTTTGTCCTTTCAGGTGGTTGCTAAGATAGGGGAAAGTAAAATTATAAGGCGTCGCCATTTTATTCCGACTTGAAGTTAAATCTTTTGCCTAAATGATGCCATTATATCTGTAACGAGTTTTCTTTTGTTAGCTCCCATCAGCATGAAATGCTCAATTGTGAACGCCCTTTGTCCGGCGTATGTCGTGCGTTGTCCGTCAACATATTCTTCTCCAAAATTATCTGTCTCGAATTCCAAATTATTTTGTAGAAATGTACTTTGTGTGACCCTTATTAGATTCCTTCATGCCATGTTTATTAGTCGAAAAACATGGCCGCGAGAAGGCGGCGTTGCTTTGATTATTTTGTAGAAATGTTCCTTGGGTGACCCTTTAACTAATTCGTTGAAGCCATGTTGATTGGTCATAAGATGTTATCAACAGGGCATTATATGGTTATATTGAAAACTTTAAAATTCTTCTTCTCCGAAAGGATCTGGCCAATTTCCAAATAATTTTGTAGAAATGTTCCTTGTGTGACCCTCTACAAGATTACTTCAAGGTATGTTGGTTGGTTAAAAAGTGATTGCGGTAGGCGTGACAAATCACATTGCATAATTCAGGTAAGCGATCCAGGGCCATCATGACCCCCTTGTTATTCTGGTATTTTCGCATGGCTATTCATGTTCTTTATTACGATACAGATGCTCCTTTGTTCAGTAAAGCGCAGAAAATCAATTCGGAGAATGACAAAATAAGCCCTACATTTAGAACAATCATTTGCTAATTAATTTTATTACATGACAATGCTTGTATCCCGTTACGTATTTCTTTACATGTAACGTATGTAATATAACATGACCGAATCACTATTTTGTATTCATCCGCGAATTTTTACAAAATGGCTGAGAACGTGTATCGGGTAAACACAAACGTCACGATAGATGGACGAGGTAAAGGGACCATTATCGGTCATACAAATAGTTGTGTTGTGATAAGTTAACAGTGTATATTAAATATTACTTGTTGGGATTATTTTCTGAGCGCAAAAACCCGATTTTCTTTTTGTGTTTCGTCATGTGATAAAAAGAATCTGACATTCGTTGTCATTTTATAAGGTTTCATTAAAACTCGTCCAAGAAATTTAATATCAAGCTCGCCAAAGTCTAGCTTAGTAACAAATTTCTTGAATTCGTTTAATAAAACTTTATATGAAATGACAACTCATGTCAGATCCTATATATAGCAGTTATTAAATCCCTCTTAATTGTAATGTGTCAATCAGACGAACTTATATAGATCGTCAACAAAAATCACAAACTCAATAAGACTCGTCATTGATCTACACGTCACATTATTAGCGCTATTAATAGACCAGATCGATTGTGTTGTATGCCTATTGATTATTCATCGTGTAAGATATACATATATATACATCTAGTTGATTGATTGATTGATTGGAGTTTAACGCCGTTTTTAACAAGTTCTCAGTCATATCACGGCGGCCAGTTCACCTACTCATGTGTTTCCTGGTTTTCGCACACCAGTACTCCACACAACAATCTTTCCAAGCAACTGGCTGCTTTTCCACATAGACTTAGCCCATTGGTGGAAGACGCATGTCGCAATGACTTTTGTCAAACGTCGGAAAGAAAGTTGGCCGAGCCGGGATTCAAACTAATAACCCCTTGATTGACAGCCCGCGTCGTTACCGACTGAGCTACCGGGACTCGACTATATACATCTAGAAAATGATCGATGTATACAGTGAATGCTGATTTGAAATTAATCAAAGAATTGCTGGGAGCGCTCTGTAACGTTACCGTAAGGAAAAAATGACTTCCTTAGCAATACGAGAACAGGATCTTAGTACAATATCAATGCGTGCAATATAAACAGATCCTTCACCTTGTGTTCATATGGAAAGTAGAAGGATCACCATCAACGTTATAATAGTGTAACACAACGGTACAGAGATAGAGCGTCGTTCTCTCGTACCAATGGTCTCGGGTTCCAGTCCTGTGATGAGCGGGTTCTGACTTTGGTATTTTTCCACACAAACGGACCGAGTACTTTAAGTTTTAAAGTTTTCAAAAAGCAGACATCGAGCGTGATTACTATAAGCTGAAAGCTTGTGTCGCAATTGTGTCGCAATCGATGTGAAATAAATAAGTGTCAACTAACATAAGTTATAATAGCGTGAAATATTGGTCTACATTATACAATTATGGACTTTTCAGCTGTTATACATGATGTGATATGCACCAAAAAAATCATTATTGACCGAGGCGATAGCCGAGGTCAATAATGATTTTTAACGAATTATTTTTTCTCAAAAAATAATACAGTTAACGCGATCGTGTTTGATTCCGGAAGTCACGGTTAAACTACACTTCCGCTTAGAATACACATTCGCTGCACCTAAATAGTCCTAGTATTTTTTCGATATTAAAATGACTTCTACGTGTTATTTCAATACAGTGAAGTCATAATTATACTATCGAATCAATTTTCTAGAAAATATCAAATTAACAGTACGCGCATATATATTTCATTTGTCACTAGAAGTCGACCCCACGCTGTATAAAACAATGTTAATCTCACAAATATGCCACTACGCAGAGCTCAGTGAAATAGTCAGTGTGCATTTTAAACGCTCGCATCGCCGTATCAAAGGGGCTTTCTAATTATAGATCATGGTTTACATACGCGCGCATTCACTTTCGTATATATATTAAGCTAACGGTTAGCTTAATATATATACGAAAGTAACGCTCAAACGTTGTATCAAAGTACCGTGGTGCAATGGAGAGCGTGTAGAACTACTAATCATGGACTACTTATGGACGCGAGTTCGAGTCCTAATAGGAACTGTTCTTTTTTTTTTTTAATTCTTATTTTATGCGATTTGTTAAACATTATAGATTTATAATAATTAATTCACTCACATAGTTATAAGCCGAAATCCTGGTGACGAAAACAAATCGAACTAACAATGTAAATCTCACAAATATGCCATGGGTGTTTTGACAGACTTTACGCAGAGCTCAGTGAAAGAGTAAGTGTGCATGTTAAACGCTCGCATCGCCGTTGAAATGCTACATTTACTAAAACTGTCAACTGATAAAAAAAAATCTCTGGACAAAAATATTAATAATAATAAAATAGACTAAATTGTGCAATAGCATGATCAATTGCATTCATAAATTAGATTTTACAAATGTTCAAAATAATTCGTTACCAGTACTTCAGTACTTTGATTTTGGTACATGTACATATCAACATCATGTATAACAGCTGAAAAGCCCATAACTGTTTTATTATATAACCCTCAATCATATTGTTTTGATATTGATCAACTTAAAAGAAAACAGAGGACCACTCAAGGAACATTTCTGTACAGTTTGAGTTATATTGACCAAGCAGTTTATCTTCCATATCTCTTTGCATTTCTTCCTCCGAAAGGTTGGTGGCGGTTCATTTTCAATTTTGACAGTTATTGTCGTTTGGAAACACAGGAAATGATCAATGGAAGTCAAACGCTTGATTGCATATAATCATGATCATCCGAACGAGCTTCGGAAGTTTCCGTGGTCATTCGGAACGCGCCTCGGAAAATTCCGTAGCGTACGGATAAAGGCGAAGGCTATTAATAGGAGGCTCATGGGATTCCCCGGACTTCCCCTGTTACTATTTATAAAACTGGTGCATATCAGAAAAAACGGTGCATATCGCAAGATATTTTTTCTAAAACGTTACTTTTTAGCCAATGAAAAAGCGTCTATTTATATAATAATGTTCATCAATATATAATAAGACTAGTTCATAGACACGTATACACGCGAGACAAATCCGGGAACATGATTTCGATTGAATGAGTTAATCAATCAAATGTAATAATGCAAAACCTAGGATAATTGAGAGTGTACACGTTTCTGGACAGTTTACGTTCAGATCATCCTGTCCGCCTGCTTAGTCCTATCCGAATCTACACACGTTTACAGAATCTGTTAGAACAAGCGTGTGTTAGTAATATGATCCGTCCCGCGAGAAAACCAACATTATGGCCTCTGCGTAATGTATCGACCCAGATCAGCCGGGCCGACACATTCCGTCTCGGTGGGATAGCGGTATAGAGTAATGATTCCTGAAACAGAAAATCTACATGAGGCGAAAAGTGTCTGTCCGGGTAAGTCTATGCGGCATGTTTAAGCTGATCCGGGTCGATCCTTTACGCAGAGTCCACAATGCTGGTTTACTCTTCATCAGTCTGGTTGGATCCACATGCTGATCTGGATCTTATCTGGTTGCTGAAAGCAATTTTTCTTTTATCTTGTTCGTACTATGTAATTTTACAAGGAAAAGCGGGAAACAAGAGAAAAAGAAGAAAATCTGAAGAATCATCATTTTCGTACTTAGTCAAAACGCAGTCTCCGTAACTTTTAAACTTCACGAACAACCCTCGTAGTATTTGTGTTCATTCAAATCAGTCAGCCGCTTCGCGTATCAAACAATGGATACAGCTTGATACAGCTTTAAGGATCCGATCCGTATAGTAAGTATCGCGGTGAACACGTTGATATGTGCTGTGTGGATATATCGAGTTTATTTACCAGTAGACGCAATTTATATAAGCTTGACAGGTACGTGCGTCCTTATACTTATCTTCTTATTTGATGTACACGTTTCGTTCATGCATATACTAGAATTATTCCCTCGTGTTAATAATAAAATCCTTTCCATATACAACGATTCTGCGGACGACTTTGAAAAAGAAACTAAGCAAAAATATAGAAAGCCTCTATGTGAGGGTATAACCATTTATTGGAGTTGACAACTTTGAGACAAAAGGTGGTGTTCAGGGGCGTAGGCACGTGCCTACACATTTTTTCTAAAAATGCCCCAAAATGCAGCTGCGGCGATACACATCTGCGTAATGTATCGACCAGATCAGCCTGCGATATCCGCGCAGACTGATCCTGCCGACACATTCCGTCTAACGGGGGATAGATAGAGTAGTGATTCCTGAAACAGAAAATCCACAGGAGGCGAAAAGTGTATATCCGGGTAGGCCTGTGTGGCATGCTTAGGCTGATCCGGGTCGATACTTTACGCAGAGTCCACAACGTTGATTTTCTCAAGAGACGGCCTACACATTGGTTATTGCAAAGCTACGCCCCTAATGTTACTCATTATGTGCAATTTCCCCTTTTGTCACTATGGTTTTAAAAGTGGTCTGCTGCCGCTGCTCGGGTGTCTGTATGAGGGAAAGAATTGAAACATTCCGTTCACGGGGGGTCTGAAACATTGGAGCTATACAATTGATCCCGTGCGGTTATATGGGTCCTTACAGCATGTCGGTCAGATGCTTAATCTTGGTTCTGCAAGCGCTCAATGAAGACCCTGGCTTGTGTGAGGGTCGCCAGTTGCCAGGGTAGAAATGCAGTGTGGAGCGCTGGTGGTACATATCAACTTAACACATGCTTTGGGTGAACTGGCCGCCGTGATCAGATTGTTATACTATTGAAAGCGGCGTTGTGATTGTGTGAAGCCTTATCAAACAGTTAAGTACCCGGACAGTCGGCACATCTGCAACGTTTGAGCAGGGGCTATACTATAAGCTTATCAAATAAACACGTTTTATCTTGATACTCCTACGATTGGCTTTGTCTATGGATTCTTCCAAATACGAAGCTGGACAACTCCATTCTAAAAAAATCAGCATTTAAAGTCATTAACCTCAAAAGATTATTTAGTCAAAAGTAATCTTTCTGCATACATTTCCGAGTCCCTATCAATCACAGCATTAACAATAACCCCTTTTAGGTAAACGCGATAGTTATTTTCACCAATGACCTAGGCAGTGATATATGGTGTTTAGTGTAAACCCGTAAATTGTCAACGTAATCATACTTTGCTGTATATGTTTACCCGTTGAATAGGGAATTAATTTTAGCGTCGTTTTGAGCAAATTTAGGAATTTTTCAAAAATAATTATAAATAAAATATATATACTCCAAAAAACCATACTTTGTCATGTTGTGTGTGGTGCATTTTCTGCAAGAGGTGACTTTCAAGCTTCATTGTAAGGTAATCGCCTAATAATGCAGCTGCGGCGATACACATCTGCGTAATGTATCGACCAGATCAGCCTGCGCTGTCCGCGCAGACTGATCCGGCCGACACATTCCGTCTAAGGGGGGATAGATAGAGTAGTGATTCCTGAAACAGAAACTCTACAGGAAGCGAAAAGTGTCTATCCGGGTACGCCTGTGTGGCATGCTTAGACTGATCCGGGTCGATACTTTACGCAGAGTCCACAATGTTGATGTGGATGTTGATGCTACGCCCCTGGTCACAGTAATGAAAAACATCGTCAGGTCACAGATCTTGAAAAATATTCGCATTTTGCTGCACTATAATATAAACATTAGTATTTTAATTCATATTTTGCTGATGAAAATAACCGCTGATCATGGACAGTGTGCAAATCAGATTCTTCCGATTCAGATTCGCCGTGGCCGAGTGGTTAGAGTCGGGGATTTGAAACCGGGCGTCCCTGGTTCGATGCCCGGTGGCGGCACGACGGTCATGGTGGAGTGCCCTTGGGCGAGGCAATGCACATTTCCTAGCCTAGTACTGGTTTGTTTTCCCCGGGCTCATGACTAAGTGATAGCATCGTGATATTACTGACATAATGCTGAAAATGGCGTAACAATAAAAACGATAACACAATAGTATCAACGTTTTCATCATTACTACTACGTGAAGCTGAACTACTGTTGCGTCACTTGAGCCAGGAGAATTTTCGATTCGGTTGATTGTTAGCGCTGACTGTCTCCAAATTAAAACTAAAGGCTTTACTTAGTTTCTTTCTGTAATAATTTGAACTGCGCGTCACTTTAATGGGTAGTATTAGACGCTCTCATGCGGTACAGTTTAATTCCCGGCTTTCTGGTTTTTTTTAAATTTGATAAACGTTTCGCCGATAGAAATAGCTACGGTTTATAACTTAAGTAAGATATATTTACAGAATGGATTTAAACATAGGCCCAATGTGTCCAACTTTATATCATAATTATACTACGATACGCAGAGTGATATCATATTTCTTCATATCTTTACGAGAAAGGCGATGCATATTTCGAGGGCTTGGCGTGAAACGGTTGTAACTAAAAACCTATTTTGAAAACCCTTGTTTAGGGGTAATTTTGACCCCTTTGTAAACAATGCAAATTAAGATGCCATTGCTCAGAATGAGCAATGACACCTAAATTTCCAAGAAAAATGATTTAACGCTTATAAAGACTTTATGGCGAGATGATAAACCTTGGTAAAAAAAATTAGCAATTTAAGTTAAAACTGTTTCACACCAAGCCCTCGATTTGTACTATTTTGACTATGAGCTATACTGCTTTATGTCAGAATAAAGTTTCTGGTCTGCTCTGTTCCGTATAGGCTGGACATCCTTCACCTTATTACTGAGCAAGTCGGAAACCATGCTATATACACAGGGGCGTAGCTCCCTTTAGGCACTGTAGGCACGTGCCTACACATTTTTTCTCAAAATGCCCCAAAAATGCAGCTGCGGCGATAGACATCTGCGTAATGTATCGACCAGATCAGCCTGCGCTGTCCGCGCAGACTGATCCGGCCGACACATGCCGTCTTAGGGGGATATATGTATAGAGTAGTTATTCCTGAAACAGAAAATCCACAGGAGGCGAAAAGTGTCTATCCGGGTAGGCCTGTGTGACATGCTTAGGCTGATCCGGGTCGAAACTTTACGCAGAATCCACAATGTTGATTTTCTCACGAGACGGCCTACACATTGATTATTGCAAAGCTACGCCCCTGATACATATAACTATCATAGCAAACTAGACGAGGTTTCGTATTGTGTTCTGGCTAGTAAGAAGCGTCGGTCAACTTGTGCAAATCCTGATAAGTTGCATTCGCTTGTAATCCCATAAGAGATGTTTGATTGGAATATCTTTCACATACATGTATAAGCCGCGCTCGGCGAAAAGAGATACTGTAGCATCCACGTGTATCAAATATACGTATGAACCTCACTTGGCGAGTTACATCTGCGTACAGTGAAGATTCAGACGAGCCTGGCGAGTTACATATGCGTACAGTGAAGACTCAGATGAGCCTGGCGAGTTACATCTGCGTACAGTGAAGACTTATACGAGCCTGGCGAGTTACATCTGCGTACAGTGAAAACTCGGACGAGCCTGGCGAGTTACATATGCGTACAGTGAAAACTCGGACGAGCCTGGCGAGTTACATCTGCGTACAGTGAAGACTCAGACGAGCCCTGCGAGTTACATCTGCGTACAGTGAATACTTAGACGAGCCTGGCGAGTTACATCTGCGTACAGTGAAGACTTAGACGAGCCTGGCGAGTTACATCTGCGTACAGTGAAGACTCAGACGAGCCCTGCGAGTTACATCTGCGTACAGTGAAGACTTAGACGAGCCTGGCGAGTTACATCTGCGTACAGTGAAGACTCAGACGAGCCCTGCGAGTTACATCTGCGTACAGTGAAAACTCGGACGAGCCTGGCGAGTTACATCTGCGTACAGTGAAGACTTAGACGAGCCTGGCGAGTTACATCTGCGTACAGTGAAGACTTAGACGAGCCTGGCGAGTTACATCTGCGTACAGTGAAGACTCAGACGAGCCTGGCGAGTTACATATGCGTACAGTGAAAACTCGGACGAGCCTGGCGAGTTACATCTGCGTACAGTGAAGACTTAGACGAGCCCTGCGAGTTACATCTGCGTACAGTGAAGACTCAGACGAGCCTGGCGAGTTACATCTGCGTACAGTGAAAACTCGGACGAGCCTGGCGAGTTACATCTGCGTACAGTGAAAACTCGGACGAGCCTGGCGAGTTACATCTGCGTACAGTGAAGACTCAGACGAGCCTGGCGAGTTACATCTGCGTACAGTGAAAACTCGGACGAGCCTGGCGAGTTACATCTGCGTACAGTGAAGACTCGGACGAGCCTGGCAAGTTACATCTGCGTACAGTGAAGACTCAGACGAGCCTGGCGAGTTACATATGCGTACAGTGAAAACTCGGACGAGCCTGGCGAGTTACATCTGCGTACAGTGAAGACTTAGACGAGCCCTGCGAGTTACATCTGCGTACAGTGAAGACTCAGACGAGCCTGGCGAGTTACATCTGCGTACAGTGAAAACTCGGACGAGCCTGGCGAGTTACATCTGCGTACAGTGAAAACTCGGACGAGGCGAGTTACATCTGCGTACAGTGAAGACTCAGACGAGCCTGGCGAGTTACATCTGCGTACAGTGAAAACTCGGACGAGCCTGGCGAGTTACATCTGCGTACAGTGAAAACTCGGACGAGCCTGGCGAGTTACATCTGCGTACAGTGAAGACTCAGACGAGCCTGGCGAGTTACATCTGCGTACAGTGAAAACTCGGACGAGCCTAGCGAGTTACATCTGCGTACAGTGAAGACTCGGACGAGCCTGGCGAGTTACATCTGCGTACAGTGAAGACTCAGACAAGCCTGGCGAGTTACATCTGCGTACAGTGAAGACTTAGACGAGCCTGGCGAGTTACATATGCGTACAGTGAAGACTCAGACAAGCCTGGCGAGTTACATCTGCGTACAGTGAAGACTTAGACGAGCCTGGCGAGTTACATATGCGTACAGTGAAGACTTAGACGAGCCTGGCGAGTTACATCTGCGTACAGTGAAGACTTAGACGAGCCTGGCGAGTTACATCTGCGTACAGTGAAGACTCAGACGAGCCCTGCGAGTTACATCTGCGTACAGTGAAGACTTAGACGAGCCTGGCGAGTTACATCTGCGTACAGTGAAGACTCAGACAAGCCTGGCGAGTTACATCTGCGTACAGTGAAGACTTAGACGAGCCTGGCGAGTTACATCTGCGTACAGTGAAGACTCAGACGAGCCTGGCGAGTTACATCTGCGTACAGTGAAGACTTAGACAAGCCTGGCGAGTTACATCTGCGTACAGTGAAGACTTAGACGAGCCCTGCGAGTTACATATGCGTGCAGTGAAGACTCAGACGAGCCTGGCGAGTTACATCTGCGTACAGTGAAAACTCGGACGAGCCTGGCGAGTTACATCTGCGTACAGTGAAGACTTAGACGAGCCTGGCGAGTTACATCTGCGTACAGTGAAGACTTAGACGAGCCTGGCGAGTTACATCTGCGTACAGTGAAGACTTAGACGAGCCTGGCGAGTTACATATGCGTACAGTGAAGACTCAGACGAGCCTGGCGAGTTACATCTGCGTACAGTGAAGACTCGGACGAGCCTGGCGAGTTACATCTGCGTACAGTGAAGACTTAGACGAGCCCTGCGAGTTACATCTGCGTACAGTGAAGACTCGGACGAGCCTGGCGAGTTACATCTGCGTACAGTGAAGACTCAGACGAGCCTGGCGAGTTACATCTGCGTACAGTGAAGACTTAGACGAGCCTGGCGAGTTACATCTGCGTACAGTGAAGACTCAGACAAGCCTGGCGAGTTACATATGCGTACAGTGAAGACTTAGACGAGTCTGGCGAGTTACATCTGCGTACAGTGAAGACTTAGACGAGCCTGGCGAGTTACATCTGCGTACAGTGAAGACTCAGACGAGCCTGGCGAGTTACATCTGCGTACAGTGAAGACTTAGACGAGCCTGGCGAGTTACATCTGCGTACAGTGAAAACTTAGACGAGCCTGGCGAGTTACATATGCGTACAGTGAAAACTTAGACGAGCCTGGCGAGTTACATATGCGTACAGTGAAAACTTAGACGAGCCTGGCGAGTTACATATGCGTGCAGTGAAGACTCAGACGAGCCTGGCGAGTTACATCTGCGTACAGTGAAGACTTAGACGAGCCTGGCGAGTTACATCTGCGTACAGTGAAGACTCGGACGAGCCCTGCGAGTTACATATGCGTACAGTGAAAACTTAGACGAGCCTGGCGAGTTACATATGCGTGCAGTGAAGACTCAGACGAGCCTGGCGAGTTACATCTGCGTACAGTGAAGACTTAGACGAGCCTGGCGAGTTACATCTGCGTAAAGTGAAGACTCGGACGAGCCTGGCGAGTTACATCTGCGTACAGTGAAGACTCAGACGAGCCTGGCGAGTTACATCTGCGTGCAGTGAAGACTTAGACGAGCCTGGCGAGTTACATCTGCGTACAGTGAAGACTCAGACGAGCCTGGCGAGTTACATCTGCGTACAGTGAAGACTCGGACGAGCCTGGCGAGTTACATATGCGTACAGTGAAGACTCGGACGAGCCCTGCGAGTTACATATGCGTACAGTGAAGACTTAGACGAGCCCTGCGAGTTACATCTGCGTACAGTGAAAACTCGGACGAGCCTGGCGAGTTACATCTGCGTACAGTGAAAACTCGGACGAGCCTGGCGAGTTACATCTGCGTACAGTGAAAACTCGGACGAGCCTGGCGAGTTACATCTGCGTACAGTGAAGACTCAGACGAGCCTGGCGAGTTACATCTGCGTACAGTGAAAACTCGGACGAGCCTGGCGAGTTACATCTGCGTACAGTGAAGACTTAGACGAGCCTGGCGAGTTACATATGCGTACAGTGAAGACTCGGACGAGCCTGGCGAGTTACATCTGCGTACAGTGAAGACTCAGACGAGCCTGGCGAGTTACATCTGCGTACAGTGAAGACTTAGTCGAGCCTGGCGAGTTACATCTGCGTACAGTGAAGACTTAGACGAGCCTGGCGAGTTACATCTGCGTACAGTGAAGACTTAGACGAGCCTGGCGAGTTACATCTGCGTACAGTGAAGACTCAGACGAGCCTGGCGAGTTACATCTGCGTACAGTGAAGACTTAGACGAGCCTGGCGAGTTACATATGCGTACAGTGAAAACTCAGACGAGCCTGGCGAGTTACATCTGCGTACAGTGAAGACTCAGACGAGCCTGGCGAGTTACATCTGCGTACAGTGAAGACTCGGACGAGCCTGGCGAGTTACATATGCGTACAGTGAAGACTCGGACGAGCCCTGCGAGTTACATATGCGTACAGTGAAGACTTAGACGAGCCCTGCGAGTTACATCTGCGTACAGTGAAAACTCGGACGAGCCTGGCGAGTTACATATGCGTACAGTGAAGACTCGGACGAGCCTGGCGAGTTACATCTGCGTACAGTGAAGACTCAGACGAGCCTGGCGAGTTACATCTGCGTACAGTGAAGACTTAGACGAGCCTGGCGAGTTACATCTGCGTACAGTGAAAACTTAGACGAGCCTGGCGAGTTACATATGCGTACAGTGAAGACTCGGACGAGCCTGGCGAGTTACATATGCGTACAGTGAAAACTCGGACGAGCCTGGCGAGTTACATCTGCGTACAGTGAAGACTTAGACGAGCCCTGCGAGTTACATCTGCGTACAGTGAAAACTCGGACGAGCCTGGCGAGTTACATATGCGTACAGTGAAGACTCGGACGAGCCTGGCGAGTTACATCTGCGTACAGTGAAGACTCAGACGAGCCTGGCGAGTTACATCTGCGTACAGTGAAGACTTAGACGAGCCTGGCGAGTTACATCTGCGTACAGTGAAAACTCGGACGAGCCTGGCGAGTTACATCTGCGTACAGTGAAGACTCGGACGAGCCTGGCGAGTTACATATGCGTACAGTGAAGACTTAGACGAGCCTGGCGAGTTACATCTGCGTACAGTGAAGACTCAGACGAGCCTGGCGAGTTACATCTGCGTACAGTGAAAACTCGGACGAGCCTGGCGAGTTACATCTGCGTACAGTGAAGACTTAGACGAGCCTGGCGAGTTACATATGCGTACAGTGAAGACTCGGACGAGCCTGGCGAGTTACATCTGCGTACAGTGAAGACTCAGACGAGCCTGGCGAGTTACATCTGCGTACAGTGAAGACTTAGACGAGCCTGGCGAGTTACATCTGCGTACAGTGAAGACTTAGACGAGCCTGGCGAGTTACATCTGCGTACAGTGAAGACTTAGACGAGCCTGGCGAGTTACATCTGCGTACAGTGAAGACTCAGACGAGCCTGGCGAGTTACATCTGCGTACAGTGAAGACTTAGACGAGCCTGGCGAGTTACATATGCGTACAGTGAAAACTCAGACGAGCCTGGCGAGTTACATCTGCGTACAGTGAAGACTCAGACGAGTCTGGCGAGTTACATCTGCGTACAGTGAAGACTCGGACGAGCCTGGCGAGTTACATATGCGTACAGTGAAGACTCGGACGAGCCCTGCGAGTTACATATGCGTACAGTGAAGACTTAGACGAGCCCTGCGAGTTACATCTGCGTACAGTGAAAACTCGGACGAGCCTGGCGAGTTACATATGCGTACAGTGAAGACTCGGACGAGCCTGGCGAGTTACATCTGCGTACAGTGAAGACTCAGACGAGCCTGGCGAGTTACATCTGCGTACAGTGAAGACTTAGACGAGCCTGGCGAGTTACATTTGCGTACAGTGAAAACTTAGACGAGCCTGGCGAGTTACATATGCGTACAGTGAAGACTCGGACGAGCCTGGCGAGTTACATATGCGTACAGTGAAAACTCGGACGAGCCTGGCGAGTTACATCTGCGTACAGTGAAGACTTAGACGAGCCCTGCGAGTTACATCTGCGTACAGTGAAAACTCGGACGAGCCTGGCGAGTTACATATGCGTACAGTGAAGACTCGGACGAGCCTGGCGAGTTACATCTGCGTACAGTGAAGACTCAGACGAGCTTGGCGAGTTACATCTGCGTACAGTGAAGACTTAGACGAGCCTGGCGAGTTACATCTGCGTACAGTGAAAACTCGGACGAGCCTGGCGAGTTACATCTGCGTACAGTGAAGACTCGGACGAGCCTGGCGAGTTACATATGCGTACAGTGAAGACTTAGACGAGCCTGGCGAGTTACATCTGCGTACAGTGAAGACTCAGACGAGCCTGGCGAGTTACATCTGCGTACAGTGAAAACTCGGACGAGCCTGGCGAGTTACATATGCGTACAGTGAAGACTCGGACGAGCCTGGCGAGTTACATATGCGTACAGTGAAGACTTAGACGAGCCTGGCGAGTTACATCTGCGTACAGTGAAGACTCAGACGAGCCTGGCGAGTTACATATGCGTACAGTGAAGACTCGGACGAGCCTGGCGAGTTACATATGCGTACAGTGAAGACTTAGACGAGCCTGGCGAGTTACATCTGCGTACAGTGAAGACTTAGACGAGCCTGGCGAGTTACATCTGCGTACAGTGAAAACTCGGACGAGCCTGGCGAGTTACAGATGCGTACAGTGAAGACTCGGACGAGCCTGGCGAGTTACATATGCGTACAGTGAAGACTCGGACGAGCCCTGCGAGTTACATATGCGTACAGTGAAGACTTAGACGAGCCCTGCGAGTTACATCTGCGTACAGTGAAAACTCGGACGAGCCTGGCGAGTTACATATGCGTACAGTGAAGACTCGGACGAGCCTGGCGAGTTACATATGCGTACAGTGAAGACTCAGACGAGCCCTGCGAGTTACATATGCGTACAGTGAAGACTTAGACGAGCCCTGCGAGTTACATCTGCGTACAGTGAAAACTCGGACGAGCCTGGCGAGTTACATCTGCGTACAGTGAAGACTCGGACGAGCCTGGCGAGTTACATATGCGTACAGTGAAAACTCGGACGAGCCTGGCGAGTTACATATGCGTACAGTGAAGACTTAGACGAGCCCTGCGAGTTACATCTGCGTACAGTGAAGACTCGGACGAGCCTGGCGAGTTACATATGCGTACAGTGAAAACTCGGACGAGCCTGGCGAGTTACATATGCGTACAGTGAAGACTTAGACGAGCCTGGCGAGTTACATCTGCGTACAGTGAAGACTCGGACGAGCCTGGCGAGTTACATATGCGTACAGTGAAGACTCAGACGAGCCCTGCGAGTTACATATGCGTACAGCGAAGACTCAGACGAGCCTGGCGAGTTACATCTGCGTACAGTGAAGACTCAGACAAGCCTGGCGAGTTACATATGCGTACAGTGAAGACTTAGACGAGCCTGGCGAGTTACATCTGCGTACAGTGAAGACTCAGACGAGCCTGGCGAGTTACATCTGCGTACAGTGAAGACTTAGACGAGCCTGGCGAGTTACATCTGCGTACAGTGAAGACTTAGACGAGCCTGGCGAGTTACATCTGCGTACAGTGAAGACTTAGACGAGCCTGGCGAGTTACATATGCGTACAGTGAAGACTTAGACGAGCCTGGCGAGTTACATATGCGTACAGTGAAGACTTAGACGAGCCTGGCGAGTTACATCTGCGTACAGTGAAGACTTAGACGAGCCTGGCGAGTTACATCTGCGTACAGTGAAGACTTAGACGAGCCTGGCGAGTTACATCTGCGTACAGTGAAAACTCGGACGAGCCTGACGAGTTACATCTGCGTACAGTGAAGACTCATTACATATGCGTACAGTGAAGACTTAGACGAGCCCTGCGAGTTACATCTGCGTACAGTGAAGACTCAGACGAGCCTGGCGAGTTACATCTGCGTACAGTGAAGACTTAGACGAGCCTGGCGAGTTACATCTGCGTACAGTGAAAACTCGGACGAGCCTGGCGAGTTGCATATGCGTACAGTGAAGACTTAGACGAGCCTGGCGAGTTACATCTGCGTACAGTGAAAACTCGGACGAGCCTGGCGAGTTGCATATGCGTACAGTGAAGACTTAGACGAGCCTGGCGAGTTACATCTGCGTACAGTGAAAACTCGGACGAGCCTGGCGAGTTACATATGCGTACATTGAAGACTTAGACGAGCCCTGCGAGTTACATCTGCGTACAGTGAAGACTTAGACGAGCCTGGCGAGTTACATATGCGTACAGTGAAGACTTAGACGAGCCCTGCGAGTTACATCTGCGTACAGTGAAGACTCAGACGAGCCTGGCGAGTTACATCTGCGTACAGTGAAAACTCGGACGAGCCTGGCGAGTTACATATGCGTACAGTGAAGACTTAGACGAGCCTGGCGAGTTACATCTGCGTACAGTGAAAACTCGGACGAGCCTGGCGAGTTACATATGCGTACAGTGAAGACTTAGACGAGCCTGGCGAGTTACATCTGCATATCTGACCTTACAGTGTTCAGAAATCCCAACGTGCACATTTACTAAACGATTGGCTGAAATACAAGTACGAGAGCCGTCTGCTTGTAAAAGATATGGCGAGCTATGCGAAATATCAGGAATATTTATAAAAAATAATCAGAGAGTTTTAACCTTTCCCCACATACAGAGGCTTTCTGACACCTCTGCAACAGTCAACTTTTAAAAAACATTGTGACAAAAGGATATATTGCTCATATTGAATAATTGTTCCATTTACCACATTAATGTCAACTCTATGTAATAATTGACCTCCCATTTATGTAGAGTTTCCATATGTATGCCCATATGTTTTCAAAAGCGTCTGTTGCAGATGTGTTGCATATGGAAAAGAGTTAAAACTTTGCCAATGAGCGAGAACTGTTTCCCTTTAGCAATAAAATAATTATTAGCTCGACTTTTGAAAAAAACGAGAGCTATTTCTATGACCCTGGCGTCGTCCGCGGCGTGGTCGTCCGGTTAAGGTTTTTTGTTGGCGGCGGCGTGGTCGTCCGGTTAAGGTTTTTTGTTCAACTCAGCTTTTTTTCCTTCTGTTTTCTCCCTATCAGTCGAGCGTCTGTGCCGTACGCGGTGCTCTTGTTTATTTCAAGGTGAGAACAAACTTCTCCGACTTACAGACGTATCTGTAGCCGATATCGTTTCAAAACATTCGCGCACATAGGACAAATTTCTCACAATGTGTTCACCTTTATATAATAATTCACGGTTATTCATAGAAAATGTTCCATATATTTATCGCGATGCTTTTAACCCTTTCCCTCATACGACAATTCTGCAGCAGACAAATTTGAACATATTTTGTCAAACAATGGAATATCTCTATAATTGAATGGATAACCTATCTCTAAAAGTGGAAAACATTGTGTCAAAAGGAGAAATTGCTCGTTTTGAGCAATTTCTTCTTTTGTCACTATGTTTTCAAAAAGCAGTAGAAAGCGTCTATATGAGGATTTGCATCATCGTTTAATGCCGTGGTCTGTTAAGGGATTGTGTAACGCAGCGGTGACCCAGTGACATTTCAAGGAAAGATATATTCAATAACAAGTTCAAGGAAATACCGGAGACGACTTTACCCTTTCCCACATACAACAAACCTGCAACGTACGACTTCGAAAACATTTAAAACATTTTAAATGAAGGAACAATTATTGAATCAAGTTGAAAACATTGTTGCAAACGGAAAACATTGATTGTGCCTAAATGTTTCCAAAGATTGCCTGCTGCAGAGGCGTCAGAAAGCGTCTGTATGAGGGAAAGTGTTAAATAATATGAGCCGTCTCACGAGAAATCCAACATTATGGACTATGCGTAATGTGTCAACCTATATCAGCCTGCGGCGGGCTAATTCGGGCCGACACATTCCGTCTCAACAGTGTCAAGATAGATAGTACCGGTGTCAAGATAGATAGTACCGGTAGTACTGGTAAATTACCCGGAAAATAACGTGATAATAAAAAATATTGTATACATGTATGGTTTTACCTAATAAAGTGTATGAGCTGTTTCCACGAGAAAAACCAACATTAACAGAAAAATGCCCCCACGTTTTTTTTTTTTCGTATTACGCAGTAATAAGAGGAAGGAAGTCTAGAATAAGCTAAATGAGCCAAAGCAAATATCGCCTTTATTACATCACTGCGTGGTTTAAAACAGTTATGCTTTTTCCGTTATGTTAGAGCAATCATAAAAATATACTATAGAAAAATTGTAAAGCATTCCACTGATTACTACGGTGTACCGTTAGGGCCATCGTGCTATCGCGCTGTTAAAAAAGCATACGCGATGCCCACGATAGCACGATGGCACGATGGTGATGACACGATGACACGATGGTGATGGTACGATGACACGATGGTGATGACACGATAGCACGATGACGATGACGCGATGACACGATGACACGATGGTGATGGAGCGATGCTACGATGGCACGATGGACGATGACGCGATATTACATCGCGTCATCGTCATCGTGCCATCGTGCTATCACCATCGTGTCATCGTACAATCACCATCGTGTCATCGTGCTATCGTGGCAATCGCGTAATGCGCGATAGCACGATGGCCCTAACGGAAACACTGGTGTTTCCGTTAGGGGCCATAGTGCTATCGCGCTGTGAACAAGCACACGCGATGCCACGATAGCACGATGACACGATGGTGATGGTACGATGACACGATGGTGATAGCACGATGGCACGATGACGATGACGATGACGCGATGACACGATGACACGATGGTGATGGCACGATGGCACGATGACGATGACGATGACGCGATGACACGATGACACGATGGTGATGGAGTGATGCTACGATGGCACGATGACGATGACGCGATCATAGGACTTTCTTTTTGGCCATTTTGTTTCCGGTTTTTACTGAACTGAAAAAAAAATTCGTAACCTATTTTAAAATGTCTTAACCAGTAAATCTGCAGACACGATATTCGTATGTTTTTGATTTGATGAAAAGTAAATTACAAAACAAAAAAATACTTAGAAACTAGAGGAAATAGACAAAAATATATCTTCCTACTCGATAAAGGAATGAAAAACAAGTAATCTGATATGTGATAATTTGCGTGTAATAACACTCGTTTTTCCATTTTGAAAATAATATTTTTCTCAACTAACCGGATGTAAACACATCCAAATGTGAAGTCAGTGAAACGCCAGTGGACGTCATTGTAAGGCAATAAATGAAAAACATAACGAAAGGAAAAACGACCGATATGGTAGGAAAGGGTCATTTTGACCCGTTACAAATGTCGTTCCGTAAATTATGGATTTTCGCTCATTGGAAGTTACTTTATGAAGGTTAAGTCGACTATTCTTTTATACCTGTCATCATTATTTCATGGCTTTTATATCTTGGGAATATAGAGAAGCAATACACACTTTAAAATGATAGCAAAACGTTATCGTTCGTTACATTGTTATCCAGGCTTCTAGTGAAAAACAGTTTATGAAAAACAGTTATTTACTCCCCTGTACCCTTTTCAAAAGCTTTTATAATTGAGCAGTAACAATTAGAAAAGGGAACTTATTCAAACAATGATGACTCTGAGAATCTACACATGTTTCGATGTCTGATCTGATCCTTTACTTTCCATAGTGTCAAAACGACATATTTCATATACATGTAAAACTTATCCTCTTGTTGACACCTGTACTTATTAACAAAATAACCTGATGCTGTTTTCATGTTTTTAAAAAATTAAAAAACAAGCAAGGAGAGAGGGTTTTCAAAGTTAAAAATATTGTCGGGTAGGAAGATATTGTTCATTTTGGAGCAATTACACTATTCCGGACAATGTATTCAGATTAGTCCGCAGACATCCAGTCATTTACATCAGGAAAGTGGCTAATCTTAAAACCCTTCCTTCCAACATTAATCAAACCTGCGGATGACTTTGACAATGTTGAGGTAAAAAATAAGAAGTAAAGCCAAATTTGAATTTATAAATTGAATTGGAAATATTGTGGCAAAAGGGAAAAATTACTGATCATGAGGAAGTGGACATTTTCTCTTTAGTGTTTTTCAGAAGTTGTCCTGCTGCATATGCCTCGACAATTTTAACTTTAAATGCCTTAAAACCTTTTAATGTCTTTCGTTGAGTGATTTAAAGCAGTATATCAGTTAAATGTTTAAAGAATGATATATGGGGAATTTCTATTCATCATACAGAATTGAAACTCATTCCCCTTAAATAGGACACATAATATTGAAAACATCTTATACATGTGACTTTTGAAAATATTTATCAAAAAGTACAGTTTCCTCAGTCTTTATGCTTAGTGTTTTTCATCTTTGTCTCAAGATTATAAAGTAGCCAGTTTGCCTTGGAAGATTGTTGTGTGGAGTATTTTTTTCTAGAAAGCCACGGGGAAAAATGTTAGGTGAACAGAAATTCCATTGAAAAATAATGTTAAGCTCAAGTCAATCAATCAACCATGTTAGTTTCCAATTACATTTATTACTAGTTTACAAATAACTGGCATTTGTAAAAAAGACATAAGAAACATTATTCAATCGCTTTTAGTGTTGTTTTTCCATCATCATCCCTGGGTATCTTACACTCCTGACCTTATAAAAAAAATAAAAACATATGTACTAATTAAACTTAAATACATACAGATACGTTTAGTTCTGTTTAATGATTTTCTAATTCCCTTTCTTGTTAGGGGGACTGACACTGCTTAATTAATTCTTCTTGCTTTCACACGACCTAGGCTTTGCCGATTAAACATATTGTGTATACAGGTATAGTGCTTTCATTACGGACTCATTTACGATTTGTGAATTCAATACAATTTTCAAGATTATTTTTCATCAGAAATATTTGAAGTTTATTATTTGTCAATAAAAAACCACAAAAACAGACAATTTGAGATTTGCATGCAATAAGGACATAATTCCTAATTCAAAAACTACTGTAACAAAAATGGCCCTAATAGGACTTCCGTACAAATGTTAAAATGTAATCCAATATGTTTACAAAGTAGACTACCCTCGAAATACAATATCAGCTAAACAGTTAAATTTCATTGAAATTGTTGTATAATTTCAATATTGATTACGAAAATAAACTAAATCCTACAACATGTTAATTTATTATTATTCTTCTTCCTTACTTTTTTGTAATAAAAATAGCAAAACTATTCATGTTAAAAAATTCTATGAAAAAGGAGCACCCTTGTGTCAATGATGCATACACTTATGCAGAGCGCAAGCAAAAATGCCTGTAGGGAATCTAATGACACATTAAAAGTGTCATGTACGAAATTAGTTGGGTACGAAAGAAACCTATTCATGAACCATTTTTCCGTCGCAGAGTAGTCGTTCTTTACACTCGTTTAGAGAGTGTTTCATTCAATGTCATTTTTTCTATAAAAATCTGTTTTTATCTCAGTTTTCTTCTTTTCTTCATTTTTTTTCGAGCCAAATAAACATCTTAAAATCACCTATAATTTTACTATTTTAGGGGTGTGTACGATTAGGTTTCTGAAAATCTTTGGAGGTTTTTCCCACGTGTATCAATTTATATCCTTTAGCGTAAACATAGCGTAGAAATGGTTTTCGAAGAGAAATTAAGCAAAAATACTCTGCATGTTTTTCCAAAATGAGAACAGTGCAAAAGAAAATGTACATGTAAATAAAGATTTGTGTGTTTAATTGAATGATTTTACGTCGCTGTGGTGAATCAAAAAACATTGCAATTAATAAGAGAGCAGGACTGATATCACGCGTCGTTATTTCGATTCTAGAGTACAATACAATACAATACAATTCTGTATTGCCTCCATGTTTTGGAGATATCGTAGGTTAAATTTTACACTTCACAAAATAAATTATACAATTTCAATAGAAAAAAAAA
>JASEVX010000001.1:230737554-230902959 GCA_031761405.1 Serripes groenlandicus | reverse complement strand
AGAGAGAGAGAGATCGTTTACTTGAGCCAGATTAGTTTAAGAAAGAAAATATATTTTGCGTGATTAATAAGGTGATATTATAAGGGCGTTGTTCTATATTTGGCGGAACATTAGATGAGAAACATGGAAAAGTCTACTTTAAAGATTTCGGCGCTTAAAGAGTTAACTATATTGATACTGTGGCCCTAGACAATACTTTAATATGTGTTCTAAGCATGGACTTGTGTACAATGTGCGCTGTATGATGCCTTGCAGTAGTCAAGTACGTTATTGTGTATGCGTGGTACCATCGTACTGTTTATAATACAGATATGAGCCGTACCACGAGACAACCAACGTAATGTGTCGACACAGATCAGCCTGCGCAGTCCGCGCAGGCTAATATGGGCCAACACATGTCGCCTCAGGTAGATAGAGGTATAGAGTAATGATTCCTGAAACAGAAAAATCACAGGATGCGAAAAGTGTCTGTCCGGATTAGCCTGCGCGGTATGCATAGGCTGATCCGGGTAGATACTTCACGCAGAGTTCACAATGTTGGTTTTCTTGGTGGATGGGAATCCGCTGTGGTCGAGTGGTTAGCGTCGGGGATTTCGAAACTGGGTGTCCCGGGTTCGATCCCCAGTCCCCGTACTACGGTCATGGTGGAGTGCCCTTGGGCAAGGCACATTTTCTAGCCTAGTACTGGTTTGTTTACCCAGGGATCATGAATAATTAAAATTTAATTGCGCGCTAAATGACCTTAGCTGTCGATGCGCCATAAAACAATATACATTCATTCTTGGTGGATGGCTCATATAACCTTGGAGCCATCCTGTCTTGTAGTACCAAAGTCATAAAAAAAGGGAAGACGTGGCTTCACTTTTTGGGGCTCATGGTTGTGGTGATAGCATTATGAATACTACATCGGTGCCAGTATAAATTATACTGGTAATACTGTTAAATTACCCAGGAAACGACATGATATACCAAAATGCTGTTGAAAGAAACGGCATTAATTAAACACCTTTCAAATAATTGAAACCTTGACTTTCTATGATGATGACCGGGTTCCAAAATTTAAATTTCAAATTTGTCTGAAGCAAACTCTTTCTCGAAGTTGACTTATCAAAAGTCTAATTTTGATCATATAGTTTATTTCTGAGCACAGAGACTGGTTTCAGAGTCTTTTAGTTGCGGGACCTCTGGTCTGTTTCAGATTCCCTGTGATGTCACCCCTGTCCTTAATTAATACTACCAACAGAGCGACAGATAAGGAACAGTATACAGCTCTTTTCCTCACAATATCTCTCTTAAACAACAACCAACCCCTGTGTTGTTGGTACCCAAAAGAATCGTCTCATTGAGACGATTCTTTTGGGTACCAACAACATAGGGTTAGAGGGTCGAATACGGATTTTAGAGCATGCAGAACGCCCCTTATCTAGAGCTCTGTTGCCGCTGTGTAGCAACCAAAAAAACACTCCAATCTGCAAGTTTTATCATTTCTACGACAAAAGATGCATATTTAAGGAAATGCATGACTGTCAGTAAAACGCTAAACATATCCGTTGTCACTCTATGCCCGTAAAAATGCAAATGACATTGTGTCCATATCAGTCAGCAAGGTCGTTGACGAGCTGTATACATCTGTCGAGTATTTAGACGACGAGTACGGTTCTGTTTCAACGGTATGTGATCATAAATATATAAACTTGGCAAAATACGGATTACGTAGATCAAGCGATCGGATTGTTTCATTGTCTTACGAACGCGACTGGGTTTTGCACGACCTCTCTTGTTTTAGTTTAAACTTATTTATTTTACATCGATTACGAACAAGCTTTCAGCTTATATTAATCACGCTCGTGTCTGTTATCAGTACTCATGCCGTTTGTGTGGAAAAAATACCAACGGCAGAATCCGCCTGTCACGGGATTCGAACCCGGGATCTTTGGTAAGAGAGGCCGACGCTCTACCACTGCGCCATTGTTAAAGTTGTTCACGCTGCTGCTTGTTTTCAGCAGTTCTTCAGTTATATCATGGCGTTTACTGTTCTACTGGTACCATTTATGAAAATTAGTTTTTAACGCGAGATGTCAAGAACAAAGGACTTTTATGTTATGGTTTTTAATTTGATTTTTAACGTGAGATTGTTTTAGTATTTTTGAGTTCGTGCACACTGTACTAGGGTGAAAAGAAACCAGGACGATGCATTATAATTATGTTTTATAATTAGACTTCCCGTCATGAGGTTTCAACTTGATTTATTACGCGAGATTATGTCAAGACCATCAGGATGCACACACTACACTAGGGTTCGTTAACATAATCATGGTTTGAAATAAGGCTGCCCGTCATGAAGATCAGATATTTTGATGATATTTTACTTTTTATGTATCAACCTTTTCATTTGTATAACGGCGTTTCCTGAGGCAAGCGTTATGCTAACCCCACAGGACGGAAAGCAATCACTAACATTTTTAGCTCGTCTGTTTTTCGAAGAAAGAAAGTCGGGCTATTTGTAATACCATCGTCACAGTACCTTACCTCATAACTCAAAATCACTTACACATATTCAAATGAACCTTGGTACACATACTCCTAGAAACAATACGCATGTATTTACCAAGTCGCATAACTCTGACTTATTCAGTTATGCCCCTTTTTTACTTAAACAGACGAGCGATGGCGTTCGCTCCGCTACTCTCTTGTTAACCCTTTCCCTCATATAGACGTTTTCTGACGCCTCTGCAGCAGACGACTTTTTGAAAACATAATGACAAAAGAAGAAATTGCACAAAACGTGCAATTTCTTCTTTTGCCACAATGTTTTCCACTTTTTGTCATAGGTTATCCATTAAATTATGGAGATTTTCTATTTTTCTTTACCTAACAGTCTTTTTCGTGAATGAACCTTTTTGATGACGTATATGGCGATGGTGTCGACATAGTTGCCACAACACCAATAACGGACAGTGTATGTGCGTTGGTATGAATACAATGGACATGCCTCTGTGAGATCCTGCAGTGACTTGTACCGTAATTTCATAATGACAATGTCAATGTCGAGAGTCCTTATTGAAAAAGTACTTTGGCCACTAGCCAGTAATAATAACATGATACATGTATTACAATTTTAAAAATGACGCTTAAACTAATATTCTTACGTATTAAAGTAAATATATATGGAATGATATCCCATTGCATTGCTTAGTGTTAAACAATTTAAGGAAAAATAAATAAAAAATGTTCACTGCATTCTTGAGTATTACCTATTGAAATTATAGTGACTGTTGGTTATCATGAAATTGTGTCATATTAAGTATATATAATTTGCTGAGCGTTTGTCGCACAGTTGATAATAAGTTAATTCAGTACACGTGTTTGCATTTAGATATATTTCTTTACCTATACATGTATACGTACGATAATGTTCGGTCTGTATATATTTATATATGTATGTGCAGTGTATGTGAATGTGCACGTGCATGTGTATGTAAGTATATGGGTATGTATGTGTATGCATATATTTGTATGTATGTATAGGATCTGACATGAGTTGTCATTTCATATAAAGTGTTATTAAACGAGTTCAATTTTTTTTTATTAAGCGATTCCCTGTACAACGATCAGGATCAGGTGCATTTGTTACATATGTTTATCTTAATCAAATAATTAGTATTAAAGTCACAATTATAGGAAGTAATAGAATAAGTAGTTATTGTGGATGTAGTTCTAGAGGTAGTGCTAGTAGTAGTTGTTGTAGTAATAGTTGTTGTTGTTGTAGTAGTAGTAGTAGTAGTAGTAGTAGTTGTTGTTGTAGTAGTAGTAGTAGTAGTAGTAGTAGTATTAGTATTTATTTATTTATTTATTTATTCATTTTAATTCCTCCTAGTGGAGATTGATAAATAACAAATAATCACAAGTTTAAGTTAAATTAACAAATAGTTTGGATATAGAGCATCGTTATGCAGTTCATGTACAAATAATAATAGGAATATATACACTGTTGAATAGTGAGATTTACTGCTTTCCTTCATTGATATGTGCTTTATGACCGTGTTTCATCTTTAAAGTTCGAGCACAGAACGCAGTTAAGTGCATTTTTGGAACTATGTGTGATTTCCGACTCACAGAGATCACACTAGGTTCCTAAGGCAGCTATAGGCATACACCAATGAGCGCTTGAGCATTAGTCTTTCTGTTTCATGTGAAATATCGGTTTCCAGTTTTGAGCCTAGAATTTTCAACATGAAACTTTCAGATGAGTCCGAGCTAAGTTCTTCCGCAATACCAGCATTAACCTCATGTTGTATGCTTAGTATGAACGACGTTTTCTGCGACGTCAAACATGGACACTCACAAAGAACGTGTTTGATACTATCGCTGGTAAACGCATAGCACAGTTTACAATACAGATTGTCAGCATCAGGAATGTTTACCCATATTTTAGCAATTGTTCTGGCAATATTTGGCTTAACCTCTGTAAACACATCGTAAATAACACTTGGGTAGATGGCAGTGTGCAACCGTTCAAATCTAGAGAAATCTTGGTCGACACTTATTCTCAATTTCCAGTTGTCGGATTCATATGCATTGACAACAGTATTTACTGTTAATTTCCAGCTAATCTTAGACGGCAGAAGTCCTGCATTGTTCAAATATGCATTGATCATATTTGAGAGACCATACAATTTCAATATTCTAAAAATATCAGGGATAAAGCCCTTTAAGACCGTTCTAGGATTTTGTATAAAAGCCAAAGCTTTTTTGAGTAGCAAGTTTTTACTCAGTGAACCGTTTCTTAAACTGAGTAGTTTGTGTAAGAACTTTAGTTTTCTTATGTCGATTCTAGATGACAGACGATAAGTGCCGACCATAGATTCGCACATGTCGGATCTTGTTCTGGTTTTAAAACCCTGGATGGATTTTACAACATAGTGCTGTAACTTATTGACTGCATCTATATCAGACTGTGACATGTTGTTCCACAGTTCACTACCGTATAGTATTGTTGGAACTACGATACTATTGTATAGTTTCACTGACGTAATAGGATTAAGTGCATCAGATCGCATACCTACATCGGCTAATGCAAAGAATGCATTTTTACCTTTTTGACATCTTTCTTTTAGTAGAAGTAGTAGAAGTAGTAGAAGTAGTAATAGTAGTAGTAGTAGTAGTAGTAGTAGTAGTAGTAGTAGTAGTAGTAGTAGTAGTAGTAGTAGTAGTAGTATTTGTAGTAGTAATTGTAGAAGTAGTAGTAATACTTTAAGAAGTAGTAGTAATACTTTAAGAAGTAGTAGTAACACTTTAAGAAGTAACATTACAATTAATATGAATGGCTATAAATAATAATAATAATAATAATAGTAATAATACTGATGATGATGATAAGAGTGGTTTCTTTAATTTCAGACTTGTTCCTGGCCCTAACCACTCGCACAGGACTAATGCTCTTACATTTAAACCGTCTGAAACCAGGGTCAATTCAGGACATGTGGACTCTACTTAGACAATTCATGTGTCAGTCGTTTTTCTACGTTATTGGATTTTTCCTGCAAATACGCTTAAAGTTTCTCAGTTTCAGCACAGCTAATCAACAGAAAAGACTTCTGCAAAACATTCTCAACGAAAATAGAAACACAAAATGTGTCAAATTGCTGAAGATTCCCATTTCCGGTGACGTTAATGATTTCCGCGCAACTGTGCCACTGACGACATATAAAGATTACAATGACCTCGCGAATGACGTTGAAATCACCGGACATAAAGACGTCATGTTTCCGGGAGATGCCGATTACATAGCTTTAACTTCCGGTACGGTGACTGGGGTTAGTCATATGTTTCCAAAGAAAACGGAAATACTAAAGCGTAAAACAGGCTTGTGGATTCTACTAGCTCATAAACATTTCTTAGAAATTCCACGGAACAATTCATTACGTAAATGGTTGACTGTAACAGTTTCTTCAAAACTACGGTTATCAACTAGTGGTATTAGAATGGGACCAATATCCGGCATCGCATCTACGATGTCCATAAACATGGCCATGTATGTGACTCCACAGGAAGTACTTAATCGCGTGACTTGTGAAGCTAGTGCCAATTATATATATCTGGTATTCGGACTAAAGACGGAAGATATAAAGAACCTTTTCTTTCCAACTGCTACAACAGCGTTGACGTTTTTTAAAACTCTTGAAAGAGAGTGGCAAAGCATATGTGATGATATTTCAAAGGGTAAACTAACAGATAAACTAGATATAGAAGACAGTGTTCGTCAACAGCTAGATACCTGTTTAGGTATTGGTAGTGTAAAACGAGGCGACTTTTTAAGAAGTGAATTTAAGAAAGGCATGAAAGACATTGTTCCCCGTGTATGGCCCACATGTGGCGGCTTGTTCTGTGCTGCAACTGGCTCTTACGTTGTACAGGTAAGTTGGTAATTACTCAGCTTGTTCTATCGCGAGGAAGACGCATAGATTTACATTCGGGTGTATTAGCAAAACTAAATAACAAATAAGATGAACGTTGTGGCAGAAAAAAAACACCTAAGGACATATGAGTGATACTTCAGGCTTTTGACTTTTCTTGGAAATAATTCAACGCGAAAAGTCGAAATTATTATGTCTATTTTCTAGTTGTCGCGTTTCCGTATAATGCGGATGTGACGCAGGTACTGATTTGTGGAATGTCGCAACGACTTACATATTAGCCTACTTATTTATAAAATGACGTAACGTAGGAACGTTCCTTCTTTGTATTGCGTTATTTAACCCTTTTCCTCATATAGACGCTTTCTGACGCCTCTGCGGCAGACGGCGTTTTGAAAACATATGTTTTCCACTTTTAGTCATAGGTTATCCATTCAACTATGTAGATTTTCTATTTTTTGACAAAATATGTTCAAAGTCGTCTGCTGCAGAATTGTCGTATGAGGGAAAGGGTTAAACGTGACATGAAAATGCGAGACTGTTCATACTGAATTATAAAGACATCGTAACCTTGCTGGGTATTCATTATGCGACATTTCAATTGACACGGACAGAACTAAAGAAACTTGAATCATAAAAAAAACACATGTTCAAGTGTCAACTTCTTTGTGTATTCATTATGTCACATTTCAATTGCCAGATAACATCTAAAGACACCTGAATTATAAATCGCACACAAGTTCAATTTTGAGTCTCTCGTTTCCTGTTAGCGACTGGTTTAAATATACAATTGACATTTTCGAGGTGACGTACCTACTAGTCAGGAGTCCATCAGAGGAAAATATGACGAGCCATGGCATCGGAGAGTAGAAGTTGGCATGCATGCTATATGTTAACTTTGATATGTTAGTAATCTGAAACTGCCCCATGTCACCCGAGATTTTGCCCCATATGCTCAGAATTAGGTCAAAGGTCAACTGAGTGCATTTTTCTTACATGACACTCGATACATGGATCGATTACAGTAAAGTAGGTCAAAGGTCATATAAGTGCAAGAATAAGTAACTTTAAGTTAATTTTAAATGAGTGTATTAATGTAAGAAAATTATACACATCATACATAATAGAACACTATCAGACATATGTATTATGTTGTTCGCTGTTGAACAAAACTTAAGTGAACAGTTTAGATTGTGTTATCTAACAGTTAAATAAAGCTTCTAATGTATATATCTTCGAACTCCTTATATAAACGTTTATAGTTCATATAATCAATCGTCCATTGGATTAGCGCAATTGACGCCATCACAACCACATGATGGTGTACATTTCAATAATGCTTTGAAGCATTTACAGCGGATAGATTTACACTTGGTTTTACATCCACAACTTGCAAGTTCAATGCAAGCATCATGTACAGTTGGTAACCGTTTCCAGACAACTTCTTATCCATCAGTACCATCTTGCCATGCGTTTGTATCTACAGGCCTGACTTCTGTATCCATAATCGCTACATCAGCTCTGATCCATATGCCTACTTGATAATTTGCTCTTGCAATGTGTAGTTCAAGTGCATCAGTTGTTGGCGGGAGCATTTCAAGCGTTTTCTTAGTAAAAATGAATATCTTGCATCATCAACGGAATATTCATGGATCCCATACAGCAAGCATACAAACTTCTTTGCCTTATGTGACTGGCGGTTTCTTCCAACATCCGAAAGAAGGTCAGGGCATGTTACATACTTCTTCCAAAATGTCTTCTTACTTATACAACTAAAGGCGGAGATTGTGTCACATCCTGTCAAAGCATGAAACCCCGAAATGTTAAGGTGCACGTTTCTGGGTATTTTCTGAGCGATACTATGCACAGGGTGCAGTTTGGTTTTCTTGGAGGTCCCAGCCATCATCCATACTTCAATGTGTAAATGGCCAATATGGTATATCAGTAGGAGCAGTACATCAGTATCTTGACATTTGATAACTATTCTGTCATAACCTTCTCTTGCAGCACCTAATGCATGTAGAATGATCCTCGTATCTGCCTCTTCGTGGTTTGATGATAGATGGGGCATCTCACGTCTGTTGGAAGTAGTTTTCAGTACATTCTGGTAACCTCCTCCTGTGACAAGCTCTTGCTCTCTCGGTAGCGTTTCTGCCCTTGTTTGCAAACTTTCGGAGAGGAATCTAGCGATATCAGTTTTGTTCTCACTCATTGTTAAGAAGTTATCCCATGATTGTGGCAGGGGTACATCTGGACCAGTAATCATTCTACGAATTGGTCGTCGTTTGCCAGATCGCTTGCTTCTTGCACTTGCCTTTATTGGTGCTTTTCCTATGTATCTGTCGAATGCTACATCGATTCTTCGTGTAGATGTGTTGAAATAATTCAATACACACTGGACAAACACGTCTGCATACTCTCCAAATTAAACGCAGCCATCTGCTTTACCTAATGCTTGAATCAATGCATGACCATCAATCACTATAGCCGTTGCCAAAGTAGCCACTGGAAGCTCTTCCTGAACACGAACTGCATTGTCAGTAGTTAGAACTACAAGCAGATCAAATTTGACTGTTGGGTTAATAATTCCGCCAACTTTTGCAAGCGACAGTGTTAAGGGAGACAGCTCATGATTTAAAACTGTTGCTATTTCGACAGTTCTCCCAGCATTCGCAGCGTTGAAGAGTCGTTGCATCAATTTTCTGTCAGCCCTTATTACCTTTGTGGTTTGCTTTGTTTTTACTGGCACTTGGTACAGCGTGGCGAATGTTTTCAATTTCAACTTTTTCATGGGGTCAAATAAATTTATTTTCTCCGAAACTAGTCTCACATCAACATTTTGTAGTACACGTGCTGTACCATGAGCTCTTGCTCCTACAAAATCATTGCTTATTTCGGTCGTTGCTATATCTTTGGTTGCAATAGAGACTAATTTTGAACACTTTACAACAAAACACGTCTAGTATGTCAAGGTGTTTTAGCAGTGCTTGAACATGGCGTTCATCAAGATCTACACGTGAACGCTGGAAGTCAGCCCTTGTAGACGTGAACTCATCTTCATCATCTCCACTGTCTGCATAAAGAGCTCTCATCTTCTGTGATATGTTGGATCGAAACGCCCAAGTTATGCAGAACTTGTCTCATGCGTGTCATTTCGTGTTATTCCTACGATTCCATTGTTCAGCTTGCATAGTTTATTAATCCACTCTGTGGCTTGGTCCATTGGAATCTGGCTGAAGTGATTGTTACTTCTCTTGACAACGAAATTTCCATCCATGAACTCACTATAAACTTCTGGGGCTTTGTTGTCCAGATCTTTCATCTCAGCTAAATACACTGGTCCCCATCGTGCATAGTTTAAGTGGTCATACGCTGTCATCCAAGGCAACATGGTGGCGAATGCTTCAAGGTGAAGCTTCCAGTTCCCTTCTCTTTCCGAGCGGATAAACAGAAGCAGAATCTCAACCATAGCCATATGTGCTTTGGAAAACATGTTTGTTGCCAAGGAAGAGCGAGTCGAATTCTTCCATCTGGCCGATCAAAGTAACATTCTTAATAGCTTCATGTAACTTCGCAGCCTGATCCATTACGTTTCGGTCATATCCTGTTATCTTTGACGTTTTGAAGACATTAACCAGCTCCGCAGACGATGCTTTTATCTGTTCAACATCTGTACTAGTACCACCGTCCTTTTGATGTAACCAGGATCTAAACAGGGTCCACCTTAGCCGCCACAAAGCCTCATACGTTAGGATATGTGCACGTACTGTTCTGTAGTATGACTTCCCTTCCAGCATATTTGCAGTTACGTTGGGAGGATACACTCCAGCATCAACCCACACATCATCAAGATCGGCTGATTCAATGTGTTGACCAATGGCTTTCAAAAAGTTGAAACAGATATGGAGGCCACCAAGTCGGAATTTTAATAAGGGGAGTAACTTTCAAGATGCATTATTCTTGTTTGAATGTACATGTACCTTTCACAAACACACATGTACCGAAAAATAAGACTTTTGTCAGCATAATAGCGAACATTTATACTACTTACAGATTTCAATGAGTTGTGCAAGTGCATGATCTCTATCCTAGTTTACTTGGTTATCATGGCGGCAACATCCACAATTGCATTTATCCAGCCTCTCTAATAGACCAACGTTTATATATTAAACGTCTTTACCATGTCTTTTGTAATCATTCCAAACGTAAGCAATGCTATATAAAAACATAGTTTAAATGCTATATTTTCGGGTAATTGTCCGTGTTTGACCTTGAAAATACATTGACCTTGACCTTAAATGACCTTAGTGTTCAGTTTTATCGAAAGCTCCACATTCATAGATATGATTTATTACACGTGAAAGAATATATTTGTTATTATTTAACAGTTAAAAGAAATGCAAAATAGTTGTCATGAAATCAGCTAACCGGAGCCATTGTGCGTGTTGTCTTGGTTACCATGGTAACCAACATAAATTTAAGTGCCCAATTTTGCTAAAAACAAAGCTTATACATGTGGTCGTTTTGTAACAACTTAACAAACCAATATGAACATGAAAAATGCTAAATAAAAAGAAAAAACCTTCATCAATTCTGAAATGTTCAGGTATTTTTCACTTTTTGACCTTAAAATGACCTTGATTCTAACTTAAAGTGACATTGATGGTCAGTTTGCTAGAAAGCTCTATATTCAAAGATCATATATATTAAACATTTAAGTCGATATATATTAGCGTTTTATAGTTATACTCAATACAGTAAGATAGTTTGAGTTTCAATAAATTCTGCACTTACTTGACCTTTGACCTACTTTCTGACCTTCACAGACGGTGTTGCCGGTGGCATGGGGCAGAACCATAGACATTTGGTATTGGGCAACACGATTATGGTATTCAAACAATTCTACTCTCTCATGCCATGGACCGTCATAAATAAGCGACTTTTTCCCTGATGGTCTCCCGACTATACTTCTGGTGACCCATTTACCTGACTCGATTAAATTCATTAAAGTGGTGCAGCAGTAGAGCGTCTGCCTCGAATGCGGAAGGTCGCGGGTTCAATCCCCGGCCGGATTATACCAAACACTTAGTAGAAATGGCAACTCTCCTTGGTGCCCATGGTTGCAGGATTAGCATTACGACTGACTGGCTGGTGTCAGGATAAATGGACCAGTAGTACCGGTAACTTAAAAACTTGTTAAAAGCGGCGTTAAAGAACAAACAATCAATAGTTTAATTGGTTGAACGAGGAGGCTGCAGCCTTGAGTTTGGCATGTTCTTTCTAGGTGCAGTTTGCCTGTAGCGCCTTATAAGAGGAAATGTATTAAATACGTGTTCAGGGGCGTAGCTCCCTTTAGGCACTGAAGGCACGTGCCTACACATTTCTTCTCAAAATGCCCCAAAATGCAGCTGCGGCGATAGACATCTGCGGAATGTATCGACCAGATCATCCTGCGCTGTCCGCGCAGACTGATCCGGCCGACACATTCCGTCTTAGGGGGATAGATGTATAGAGTAGTTATTCCTGAAACAGAAAATCCACAGGAGGCGAAAAGTGTCTATCCGGGTAGGTCTGTGTGGCATGCTTAGGCTGATCCGGGTCGATACTTTACGCATAGTCCACAATGTTGATTTTCTCACGAGACGGCCTACACATTGATTATTGCAAAGCTACGCCCCTGGTGTTAGTTCAATTGACACTGACAAAACAAACGAACGTTGTTTTATAAAGCTCGCACAAGCTCGAGTCCGAACCTCCTGTTGCCTGTGGTCAACATTAAAGCGATCGGTTGACCTTGTCTTGGTGACTTTACTTACCTATCGTGTTGATCCATTTACCTGAGGCAATTCATTTAGTTCAGTAGATAGCGACGCAGGCTGTCAAGCTAGGGAATGTCAGTTCGAATCCCAGCTCGGTCAACATTCCTTCAGACGTTTGACAAAAGTCACTGTGACCAGCGCCATTCGTCTTTCACCAATTGGCTAAAAGTATATGTGAAAAGCCGCCAGTTGCTTGGAAAGTATGTTGTGTTGAGTACTGGAGTGAGACAGCCAGGAAACTCATGAATATGTGCACTCTTGCCGCCGTGATATGACTGAAAAAATGCTGAAAACGGCGTTAAACCCTTATCAATCAAACCATTTGCCTGAGGCAATTGATTTGATGGAGTTCATCGTCGTTGTTCAGTTATTGGTTCTCTCTTCTCGAGACCCTTAAAGTCGGTCTTCGTTTCTGTCCGTTTGTTTGTTTGTTTGTGGCAAGCGTAGCGCCAAAACTATTCAACGGATTTCGACCAAACTTGGTAGGGATGAATGCTCTATGCTCTAGTTGTTCCTTTTGTATTATGGTCGCCATAGAAACCACCGTTGCTATGGAAACGGGCGAAAAGCGCTTTTCCTACGAAAACTATCTCCTCCCACAGTTTTTCGAATTTAGAAACCAATCGGTGTGCGTTGTGTAGCCCATCAGTTGCTACATCGAATGATCGTCCCGATTTTTGATCCGTCTCTTCGTTTTCTTAATATTTGAGTTGCCGTTAGTGGTACCATTTCCGCGGAAAACACAGACACGTCAAAACTAAATATATCGACACAAAAAGAAATGGTTTCCTATTACCTGACCACTGATTGGCTAAAAATCCGTACTTTTACACGAGGAGAAGAAATATTCAAGTGAATTTGACGCTGTTCTCGCGACAACTCGATAGCTTGTTTCATTATTCGTGCGGTGTCGTGAGAGTAGAGACAAGAGAGAACCATCGTCGCAGTATGCTTGTATATCACGGCAGTCGATGCACATAACAATGTGTTGTATATGGCTTACTCACACCTGTAGTCCACTGGAATAGATCAATGACCTTAATCGAAAACTCTATATGGCGCGTCGACACACGTATGGGATTTGAAAACAAATATAGATGTTGTCTTACAAAACCCTTTAACATACATTAAAGTCGAAGGTAAAAGTGTTTCGACATTAAAAGTTAAATATCATTTTGCATGCGTGTAATCATGCGGGCATTCATGTACATAATCATAGTCTGATAACAAGGAGTGCATAAATTAATACAGTACAGTCACATTGCAGGTAGAGATGTCATGCACAATTGAGATAAAATGTCGTTTGCTCATGGATAGTGGTGCAATGGTATAGCGTCGGCCTCTCGCACTAAAAGCCCGCGTTCGAATCCCGTCATAAAGGGTGTTTGCTACTCACAAGTCGTGAGTAAAACGTAGGTTTCCTGGAAGTAGATATTGAGTTTGATAAGTACTTGAGTTTGATAGACATAAGCCTATTTCGCAATCGGTATAACATAAATATGTTTACGTGGAGATGCGTTTTCATTAATCGGTCCATTGCATTATAAAGCAGGTAGTTCCCATGTGACTGGGGGACGCTCAATAAGAATGGCAGCCACAGTATGACCCTTTCTTGAACAGTAAGAGCCGGCTTAATGGATCTCAACGATCTGAGTCAAAGTAACGTTTGAGCTTCATACCTTATGTATGTTTTATCTTTAACTCTTTCAGCGCCGAATTGTTTCAAGTAGACTCTTCCATGTTCAAAATCGGGTGTCTCCATTTCTCATGTTAATAAATTGGACTATTTTGATAAATAAAAGGCAAACAATGCTGATTTCAGGTGAGACAGCTCGTTTACGAGCTGACTCGCCTGAATCAGTATTGTTTGCAAAAACCTCAATATTGCCTTTGGCGCTGAAAGAGTTAAGTAAATATAAGACGTGGGACCAATATCTCCTTTCCTGTAAGCGCTAGGATAGTTTCCATAAATTTAAATGGAAGTTTCAAACTTCGTGTCAGCTGTCGCCATTTAGAAAAGTCATCTCAAGGGATAAAATCATTTATCGCGGTTATTGCAAAAAGCAATCGTATGATCGTCCAGATGTATCAAATTTTAAAGTATAAAGTGTGATTTTATGTGAACATGTTTATCCTATAAGAAGGTGTCACTTAAACATTTCTATTGAAAGGGAAATGGTAATTCAATGTGAATTGAATTAAGTCAAAACTGAACGTATTTACATAAATTGTTTAATTGGTTTTATCTACATATTTGCACCATTTATTCATATTCCCCAAACACTGACACATTTCAATGTTATGTCCTTGTAACTTGTTAAATGAAATATATAATTTTGAAGTTTAAAATATCATTTATTAGCTCGTCTGTTTTTCGAAGAAAAAATGTCTGACTATATGTTTTTCTTCGTTTTTTCTCTTAATAGGCTAGATACCTAAAATCGGAATACCTCGGCCATCTGCCTTTATTATCACCATTCCACGCCGGAACGGAATCTCTGTACGGCATGAACATTCATTTAATGGAGGAAGAAACCAGTTACGTTGCCATGACGCCGTATAATTTCTTCGAATTTATACCGATTGATGATATTAGCCAAGACAATCCAGGAACAGTTCTTGCACACGAGGTAAGATGTATATATATATATTATCACATAAAACCCTCTCTGGGAGTGTTAGAATCCCATTACGTTAATACCATATGACACTTCTAGTTTGGTTTCCAGTCTTACGCTCAAGTCTTTGTTACAACGCGGAAACCAAATTATGAAAATGACGTCACGTCAACGGTTTGACATGATAATATGGGTCACCACGTATCATGTTACAATGTATCATTTGAAATTTGCAAAGAGCAGGGACCACGAAATGCCTGCGTCTCAGTGCAGCCAGATCATGGAATAACCATATGAGCCGTCCCGCTAGAAAACCAACATTTTGCCTCTCCGTAATGTACGATACAGATCAGCCTGCGCAGTCCACGCATACTGACCCAAGCCAACACATTCCATCTTAGGGGGATAGAGGTATTGAGTCATGATTCCTGAAACAGAAAATCCGCAGGAGGCGAAAAGTGTCTATCCGGGTAAGCCTGCGCGGCATGCTTCTAAAGGCTGATCCGGGTCGATACTTAATGCAGAGTCCACAATGATCGTTTTCTCGAGGGACGGCTCATATATATTTGTTCATTTCATTTAAGAGCGCCTTAGAAGCAATCGGGGAATGTTTGTTTTTTCCATGAATCGCCCATCACCCATTATCAACCAAACAATATTGGAATGAAATGGGATTTGGCTACAGAAGTGACCTGTATCAGGTTTTTCATAAAATGTAAACATGTTTAACACTCATCCCGTTTAAAAGTCCCACAACCGATATCATCTCCTCTGGTTTTAACTAGATCTCACGTACGTATCCTTACGAGAAAAGTTTGGACTGACAATGAGTGTAGCTATCAGAGAATATTTGTTTTTTCCATAAATCAAACAATCACCCATTACCAACCGATACACTATTTGGAATGAAACGGGATTTGGCTACAAAAGTGACCAGCGTCATGTTTTTTAAACATTCATCCGGCAAGTTATCCTAAAACCGATATCACCTCCCCTGATTTTGATTGATTGGTTGATTGGGGTTAAACCACAGGGACTTGCTCCTCTAAAAATAGATATTACCCTATCTATGCATAGTGGACACAGTTTTCTGGGTCGCATGGCTTCAACTCATTTTTGTGGCGATTGGTTTGACAATCGCCACAATGCTAACAGAAACAACAACAACGAAAACATTTACATAGTCAGTGTTGTACAGCCCGTTGAGTTTTTATCCCTTACTGCAAACCAATTAACCTACATCCGTTAAACCGCCAAATATATAGTTCCATCAGTGATGCAGAGACACGATTAATACTAATCATGTCAGTGCTACTTTGGTACCGGATTGATACTAAGATTTGAGATGTATTGAGATAATATCTACATAGAGTTAAATTATGTAAATAGTATCTTTCTTCGTGTTTGGGGTCATGGTCGAGTGCCCTTGGGCAAGGCACATTTTCTAGCCTAGTACTGGTTTGTTTACCCAGGGATCATGAATAATTAAACTTAATTGCGCGCTAAATGACCTTAGCTGTCGATGTGCCATAAAACAATATACATTCATTCATTCTTCATGTTTGGGCAGATAATAAATATCATTGCGCGTTCTATAACTAGCATAATTTTCAATAAGGACCGGCACCCGGCGAATGATTGCCGTTTCGTTTTGTCAAAATCGCCGGTTCAAATCTGTGCCACAATCAAACAATTATTAAAGGTGTTTTTTAAAATATATGAATAAATAGTGTTCTCAGGAGTATTCTGCATCGCCAAAAGTCGACGATTAACGATGACTTATGCTTTTAAGGTGTCTTCGACAAGGTCCGCGTCTAAATTCCCGACTTTCATCAAATCATTTGAGCGCTTTAAATTACGACGACTGGCAAACGCTTGCGAGTCAATGTACTAAACGTTTATTAAGCGTTTAGAATACTTTTGAATACGGAACGAATAAATCTTGCAAGAATGAAGAAGAGAATTCGGCCGAAATCAGGTAAACGCCCCGTTTTGTTTCGTTAATAGAGTTGATTACTTACAGATGACCGAGTTGGGGCTGAAAAGAACATGAAAAAACTAACATTATTCGACTGTCAAAAGATGCAGCTTTTATCACATTTACCCGCACCAGAGTGCACTAATATGAGTATAGGTGCTACCTATTTCGGGTAAACATTTATTAACTTTTGTGATCGGTAAATAATTCCCTGCGAACTACAGTTAGCCCCTTACTTGCAGCACGATCAGTTATTTACGTCAATTACGAGTCCTACCGAGCTAAGCAAAGAAAATAAAAATCATCATCAGGTCCAGCTTATATTTAACTTTAAAATATAGACAAGATTTCAAATCCATGAAATTTGGATGACAGGTACAACAAATAATCAACTTGCCCTTCATAAAGTACTTCAAATAAAACGATTCCATAATTTATGGAACTTCATTTGTGACAAGTCAAACTAACGTTTCCTATACTTTCTGTCGTTTTACTTTTGGTTATTTATTCATCATTTGCGTAACGCTAATAGAATGACGTCATATTATAATGTCATATTACAGGAATTTTGATTTTTAAATTATGGAAAGTCAAAAAAACATTATGAGTTATTATTTGAACTCGTTTTAGAAATAGTCGACGAGTGTTATTAAACGGAAATTATCACTCATAAAATAACTTGTGCTCGTTACTTTATCGAGTACGTATTATCATATTTAATTATTTCCTCTAGAAGTTTTTATTGTTTCGATATTTTCTTTTCATCCAATCAAAACGTAGCAGAATCGTGACTGCATCGAAAAATCCAATCTGGACACAATTTTTGGAAAGACGGTATAGCTAAGTTTTGAAATGTTCATACACATTACCTATTGACGGGAAACATCGCCGGCTTCGCCGTCGATTTGTTTACCCGTATTATTGAAAATCGCAAGACTGCTTGTTCCTTTGCAGGCTTTTCTATACGATCGCCAGTATAGTGCCATCGGCGCTTTGATTTTCAAAGTATTCGAACAAATGTATGAATTTGAAGTACGGACTCGAAGAATAATGATTTTCTCTATCGAACTATACCAAAATAACGTGAGTTTGTTCTCCCTACGTATGTTAATTCCTATGAAATATTTTCGAATTCGCCAAAAGGACAACAACATGGACCAAAAACTAAGTACATTCTATCGACATTTCGGAATGGTTCGAATTTTTTTTTCGTTGCGGTAATTGACAGTGATGTGAATGTTCTTCAAGTCTGTCATTTATCATGACCTGGGTCGTAATTGCGATTGTTGACGGCTCAAAATAAACACATTAGAAACAAAAAAGCAATGTTCAATCCGGTGGAAAACATATCTTATTTCAATAACAGTCCTTCAGCATGAATTACATCCGTTTGGCACGATATATTACATATTTCTATTACGCAGTTAGGTTGAAAGAGTATCATCTCTCTCGAGGTGTTATGTATGGAAGCCCTGGAGGGACTTCTTACTTCAATACTTTTGACTTCTGTCTTCCATACTTCTAACTTCAACATTTCTAACTTCATCACTTTTAACTTTCAACTTTCTTACTTCTGACTTCTATACTTCTAACTTCCTTACTTCTAACTTCATTACATTTAACTTCAACCCACGTACTTCGTGCATTAGTACATTAGTTGAGAAGTAAAATATAATATTAACTTCAGAAGTTAAGAGGTATTGAAGTAAGAAGTCAGAAGTATTGAATTAAGAAGTCCCTCCAGGGCTTCCATAGTTATGAGTTTTAGTCCAAGTCCGATGTGCTTACCTTATTAGCGAGTCGCGTTAACGCATTCCCACTTGCAGACATATTTGGACTAACAGAGTACTTTTGGAAACATTGTGACAAAAGGAGAAGTTGAGTAATGTGTCCGTATAACGAATGGTCTCGGTGTTTTCCGTATTAGGTCGTTGGAGATTGGTCTTGTTAAATGGCTTGTTTGTCATTTAATTCGGAAATGGCCGACAAAGGAAACGAACACCACCGATTTCTTCCGACTACAGACCGATATTCTGTTAATAAATACCGACCTCGCCCGGAAAACGCCGATGGTGATGGCTATATTTATTGTCGGAATGTAAATCCAGTTCTTTATTAGTACACGTATATGTGAAAACTGGTGAAACTTGGCGCGTGGACACTGTAATTATACCAGGGCCTCGTTGTGTCGAGTTAGTCGAAACGGAGTCCTGTTGCATCAGGGTACACAGTAATTATACCAGGGCCTCGTTGTGTCGAGTTAGTCGATACGGAGTCCTGTTGCATCTGGGTACACTGTAATTATACTAGGGCCTCGTTGTGTCGGGTTAGTCGATACGGAGTCCTGTTGCACCTGGGTACAGTGAAGACTCAGCTGAGCTTGTATATACGTACAATCTCACCAGAGAACAATCTCGGCAAACATATGGAACAATTCTATCATTGAAAGTACATGTAGAATTGTTCAGAAGATTTGTAAACATAGGGACAAAAGGAGAAATTTCTTTTTCAAATGCCGTCTGCTGCATAATCGTAAAATGCCTCCGAGAAAGGGTAGGATATATAAATAGTTTAATTTGATATCAAAGCAGATATGAGTTTATTAACACTTAACTCGTTCGTTCACATTTTCGCACCTACAATGTGTTTTCAAATACGCAACCGATTTAGATAGTAGTTAACCCTTTCCCTCATATAGACGCTTTCTGACGCCTCTGAAGCACACGGCTTTTTGAAAACATAGTGACAAAAGAAGAAATTGCACAAAACGTGCAATTTCTCCTTTTGACACCATGTTTTCCACTTTTAGTCATAGGGTATCCATTCAATTATAGAGATTTTCTATGTTTTGACAAAATACGTTCCAAGTCGTCTGCTGCATATTGTCGTATGAGGGAAAGGGTTAAAGCAGACGGCGTTTTGAAAACATAGTGACAAAAGAAGAAATTGCACAGAACGTGCAATTTCTCCTTTTGTCACAATGTTTTCCACTTTGAGTCATAGGTTATCCATCTGACAAAATACGTTCAAGGTCGTCTGCTGCATATTGTCGTATGAGGGAAAGGGTTAAGTGGGTTGAGCATTTCTACCTAACGCTTTACCACGTATACAACATATCTGCAGTAGACGACGTCGATAACGTATAATTAGGAATATCTATAACTGAAAATATGCTTAACTGACTACAGTTGAAAACATTCTTGAAAAGGGAGAAATTTCTCACTATGAGCAATTTCTACTTTTGCCTCGATGTTTTCAAATGTCGTGTGTTAGATATGTTTTAGAATAAGGTCAGGGTTAACTGCTCGAAAAAAAGATATCGGGCTTAAAGGTCATGTGTCTTAAATAACTTATATATTGAAATAGTATGTATGATAAATGTAGGTGAATACTCAATCCTTTTCGTTTCATTGCACCCGCCATAGCCCTGTGACATACGTATTCAATGACTAGTGTAAAAAGGTGAAAATTCGGCCTGCTTTCAATCTGTGGTAATATATTTACTGGTAATCTTATTGGCAATATGTTGCGTTGTTTGAACATTTTGCACAAAACAGTCATTAGACAGTCCATTTAACACCATCAAGGCTGAGTTTTCTTTACAACAAATCTGCAGCAGACGACTTTGAAAACAACTCATTGAAAATTTGAAAAACCTCCATTAATGACAATTTAATCATTAATAAGGGTTGAAAACATTGTGGCAAATGGTGAAATTGCTCATCATGGGCAATTTCACCATTGCCACAATGTTTTTAAAATGTGTCTTCTGCAGAGGCGTCTGAAAGCGTCTATATGTGGAAAAGGGTTAAGTTTCCGTTGTGATTCATCAACGATATTGCAGTGCAAGATCAAGCTGGGCTAATTCGGTATTAATCGGATATTAATCGACATTACTCGTTATTGCCCGGAGATTGGTTTTTTTTGTGAGCTTCTTTGTTCTATTTCGTATTGGTTGCACTATAATTCCTCACTCCCAATAATAGCTGCGTCTAGAGAGTTGGGGACCGCCTAGAAGATGTAGTGCTAGATTGTCCTCTTCGGCTGCGGGAGTTAACTGGTTCGATCCCCAGCCGGTTCATACCAAAGACTATAAAAGTTGCAGTAAATGGTTGTTTTCCATAGTGCCCAGGTGTGACTAACTGTTCTACCAGAATACGTCGTGATATAACCCAGTGTGTGTAGTGTATACCACGTGACTTTTGACGTCATATTTGCATGGTAACTTTTTTCGGTTTGTTCCCGGAACGTCGACTCGTTCCGCTTAACACCTTTCACTAATCCGGGATTAGGGGGTCTCTAAAGGGGTATATAACTATACATACCATAAATTAATCTATTTTATTTTAAGATGCACGCATTAAATGCATTTTAATAAAGAATAACTTTTTAACCTTATTAATTCAGTTCATACTGTTAATTTATCTGAAGGATAGACGGTAATTGATCAGAATAATTACAATTTAAATGCATGTTACAATTAAGTATTTTTCTTTCAATCGTTGAGGTATTGTTTTCTAGTCGTAAGTAATTAATTTCCAACTGTCAAGGTCTCTGTTGAACAAATTAATTAAAAACTGTGCTTTTGATCTTTTTTCTGTAACACAAAAATAAACTGTTCTGTTACTTAATTGATGTTAATTTAGTTCAAACCGTTAGAAACATACGAATAACTTACGTATAAATGAAATGATGAAACAATCCAACACTCATAGTCATATTCAATCATTGCAAACGCACAGCTGAACGTTCAGTACATCATCAGCAGACAAGGGGGTCATAACTTGACATTTGACGGATACATTTATCGCGTAAACCGTAGGAGAGAAGACCAGATGTTTTGGAGATGTGTCGAACGAGGTTGCCAAGCTTTCCTGTCTACATTCAACGACATACCGACATACCCAGCAGACCACTCCAACGTCGTTGGCAAATGGATCATGAGTAAGATATCTTGGCGCTGCGCAGAAGAAATTAAACCAATTCCCACAATTTGTACAGACAAAGGGTTGTTTCTTCCATTTTACCCAGTGTATTTGGCGAAGAGCACAAGCAAACGATCTCAAGATTCCATATAGAGAAAACGAAGATGTAAAGACACTCGTCCGACGTGCAGCAATCCGGCCTCTGCTTCCCTTAGACAAGATAGAAGACTTCTGATTCCGGACACTAGCAGACAGAGACGAGGCCGATCTAACGGAACACACAGAACAATTCACAGACTACGTTACCGAACAATGGGTAGAAGGCAACAGACCGATGTGGAACCACTTTGGCACACAGAGCCCGCGTAGCCTATTGATCGTAGATTAAGTATCCTGAAAGAGAGGTATGAAACTAGTGTTCTTGAGTTGATGGCTTATGCGGATTCTGCATCTCAGTGTGTTCGTGAGATTATAATTTATATGCTGTTTTCTAATATTTTACTTAATAGTGCTGACAAAGATCAAAAAAAAAAAAAACGAAAAGTGCAGCAAAAGATCAACTTGTACAGGATACACTTTTCTGGAATGTTTCAAATTTCGCATTCTTAGGAAATTCTGCATTATTAAATTTAAAAAAAAATCAGTTTTCTCAAATGTTTTAAATTTCGCATGTATATATTTCTTGTTTATGCATAAATCAAATTTAAAATCTGCATCAGTCTTATTTATATTTATAAACCAATACCTGCCACATAATTACCCTCTAATGGTCCCCCCGATCCGCTCTACCGACCAGCTAGGGATTAAATCGAGTCGACGTTCCGGGAACACACCCTTTTTTCTTCACCCTTTTAAATGAAACATGGCGCAGTATATGCCGCTTACAATGTCCATTATCCGTTGTGTTAGGAGTTTGATTGGTGGTCTAGTTTTTCCAAACACTTCGAAGAACCTGTTCTCAAAATCCAGTTTTGATAATGCTCCGGCTATCGGCGATATTAATAATTTTTGAGAAAAGGTTCATCGAAGTGTTTGAAGAAACTAAACCACTAATCAAACTCCGTTGAAAAACCGGAGATAGGGCTTTGTAAACGGCGTAGACTGCGCCATGTTTCATTAAAAATGATGAAAAAATAAAAAAGTTACCTTTGTTTTTACTTCTAAACCGAAGAAAGATATTTCTGTCCACCGTAGCATTTGTGACGTGAAAGTCACGTGGCATACAAACACTGTAACCTAATGTGTCACCCTTTCCCACATACAACAAATCTGCAGCAGATGACATTGAAAACATTTAGTTAAAAATACGGAAACTCTCTACAAATGAAAGCACATAAATTTACTAAATAAAGTTTAAAAAAAAAACATTGTGGCAAAAGGAGAAATTGCTCGTTATGAGCAATTTCTCCTTTTGTCATAATGTTCTCAAAGGTCGTCCGCTGCAGATGCGTCAAAATACGTCAGTATGTGGGGGAAAAAGGGCTAAACAAACAAACAAACAAAGGTTCAATTTTGGATCGTATTGACACACTAATATCGGGATCATAATGATCAATGTAAATCGGCGTAAAACTAATTGTCCTACAGTTCTACAGTGAATTGTGCGGTTGCACAGGCTCTCCTGAGTTGTCCATGTAGTTCAAGTTCAAGTTCAAGTTCAAACAGTTTATTTAACTCAATTCGTGGTACACATGACAATATGAGCAATAACAAAATACATACAATATACATTTGAGGCTTATAACATATATAATTTAAATAATAAATATTGCAGAACTTTGGCAGTGATATATTTTAAGAATTTGTATCAGAGGGAGAGTACCCTACACATAATAAAGAATCAAAATTCATAAAAATGATTTATGATATATGATACTGTATTAAACAAAAATGATTTTCAAATTAAGTTACGTTTACAATGAGAATTCTCTGTAAATATTACTCAAACGTCAGTTAAATTTTACAAGAATTTCTTTTATAAATAGACATAATTTTCTGTATTCTATCGTATTGGTTGTTTTGATATTCATTAATTCATTAAAACTATGGATATTGTGTCTTTTATAGTATTTGCCTTTAAGTAAACGTTTTCTATTTGAGCAAAAATATTGACATTCTTATAAGTAATGATATTCATCACCTACACCTGAATCACACAATTGACATTTACGCATATTTAAATCGGTGCCATTCCAACAACCGGTTTTAACAGGAAGTCTGTGGTTACGTGTTCTAAACCTTATTACATATTTTAACATTTTTGTTGGTGTATGTATCAAATAATTTTCAAATTCGAATTTTTGTTTAAAGAGCCTATAGTTTTTACACTTGCTTCAATTTTCAACAATTGAATACCAGTCATTGACCAAAATGTCTGACAGTTTCTGGTTGACTGTGAAATTAAGCCATTTATGGTTTGGGAACTCATGGTATTCCCATACGTTGTTCAGACCACATTTAATAAGTATTCTTTTCACATTTTTAATCCACAAAAAACGGGTGCTTGCAGCCGGATCGGTATATTTAAAGTGACTAAGATATATACCGTACATTGTGTTTGTGAGTTTATGCTGTTGTGGAACAACAAGTTTAGACCAGAAAGAAATAATTCTAGTATCTATATCAACTGAGATAGGCTTGACACCAGATTCTCCATATACCATACAGTTGGGTGTATTAGACTTCATGTTTAGAATATTTTTTAAAAATCTTAATTGAACCCTTTCAATGATATCAACATTGCCGTAACCCCAAATTTCACACCCATACAATAAAATGGGTTTGACAATTTTATTGAATAAATCAATTTGCAAATCTATAGATAAACACAAATACTTAGACCTTTTAATAAGTACGCTTAGTTAGTAACCCTTTCTATCGTATTGTGACGCCTCTGCAGCACACTACTTTTGAAACCATAGTGTAAGTTTGACTTCACACTCTCTGGCAATTTTGTTAGGTAAGTGTGAATATACTAGTTGTACAATCTATGCAATCTAGTTTGAATCGTGTTATAGGCAAGCTGACAATATTAATGCTATATTGAATACATCTTTCGCAAATAGAGTTATGAAATCAAAACTGCACAAACAAATATGTCAAACCAATTAACGGGAATAAACGAACTTACAGACGATCTGTCAAAAAACATGCATTTTGTGTCATCAGAAAATGAGAAACTGAAGGAACAGTTACTCAACTTACAAGCACGATCGATGCGAGACAATCTGTTATTTTTTAACATCAATGAATGTCAATCCATAGAGGAAAGAAAAATTGAAAACTGCTTTTCCAAAATACAAGAATTTTGTGAGACGAAATTAGGCATTACGGATTCAAAAAATATAAAACTTGACCGTGCCCACAGAATAGGGTTTTTTAGAAGTGACAAGACGCGCCCGATTGTAGTAAAGTTTAGCTTTTACCAGTATAAAATGCGAGTTAAACAAGAAGCTATAGAGAAATTAAGAGAGAGTGAGTACCGGGCCAGTGACCAGTATCCGAGGGAAATACAGGAGCGCAGACGCCAACTGGTACCAGCCCTGATCAAAGCAAAGAGGGAAAACAAGAAAGCAGTTCTCTCATATGACAAACTGTACATCAACGGACAGATGTTCTCAGTCAATAACCCTCCACCTGGTTTTACTACAGATACCGGTACCTCTGGTACCAGAAAATGAGAATCGAGCAAGCGACAACTTACTGTTTTACAGTGAAATGTTAACGGTCTACGGACACAGGTTGAGGATACTGACTTCATTAAATTGGTTAGTGAGTACGACCTGCTTTTGCTTACAGAAACATGGCATGCAGGAAGATCCAATATAAACATTAACGGTTTCAATCAATTTAGTTGTCATAGACCAAGATCGAACAAAAAGGCTAAAAGATTTAGTGGTGGTATTATAGTATATTACAAAACATGGTTAAGGGGGAAAATTGACCTTATGAAAGTGAATCATAATGGAATGTTATGGTTTAGGTTACACAAAAGTCTCTTTAATGCTGATAATGACTTATTTTTTCGTGTAACGTAAATACCTCCAGAAGATTCGACTGTATATAAAACTGAGGAATCAGATCTATTTGAGTATGATTTCTTTGAACAGATAAGTGATGACATACGGAGCTACTGTGATTTGGGTGGAATTTACGTAACGGGAGATATGAATAGTAGAATTAGCGAACGTGATGATTTTGTTGAAAATTTGGAATTTATACTGATTTACCTGAGCAAAACGTTAGTTCATTGCCACATCGAAAATCACATGACAAAGTTGTAAATAAGTTTGGGTGAAAACTGCTCACCCTCTCTGTAAGAAGCATGATTTACAAATTGTTAACGGTAGAAAAGACGATGGTTTATGTACCTATTCAGTTAAACGTGGTGTTTCAGGGTGAGTTTGATTGATTATTTAATCACGGGATATCATAATTTCGCTATGATTAAGACATTTGAAATGAAGGACCTTACGGAACATTCTGATCATTGTCCGATTGTATTTTCTATGGATACGGATTTAAATGACACAAATAGTAATGAATCTGTTTTTTATCAGAAGATAGTGTGGGACTGTGAAAAGAAAAGGGATCTTGTGTGCTTACTTGAAAGCAAACGCGAGTCGTTTGAAATGTTGCATAATGATTTTGTAAATAATGACTGTTCTATTGATCATTGTATTAATAATTTATCAGAATTGATTCATGACATTTCCTTTTCGGTTTTTGGAAAATCTTACCGGTATAACAATGCCGAGGCTTCCCATTCCTATACCAGTAATACCAAGCATAATGCTTGGTTTGATAATAATTGTAAAAACGCTAAACGTGATTTTTCTAAATGTAAGAGATTGTTTAAAACTAATCCTAAAGTAAACAGTAGACATGATTTTTTACGCAGCAGAAACCAATATGCATCTACCTAGAAAAAAGCAAAATATAAACACAATGTAAAACAGGTTAATATTTTCTCTTCTATATGTAAAACAAATCCGAAAAGGTTTTGGAAACAAACTTCGAAATAGCAGATCATCTACATCAGGTCCAACCGCAGAGGATTTTGTAAAGAAGTTTAGCGAAATGAATTTGAATGAGGGCGTCTCTTCTTGTGATGATAATTCGTCTGATTTTGAAATAAACATAGATCTTTTAGATAAACCATTTGACCAAACAGAGATTATGAATACCATTAAGCATCTTGCGCGTAATAAGAGTAGTGGATATGATAAAATTGTTCCAGATTTTTTTATAGATGCAAATGAATTTATTTCACCTTTTTTAGTGACCATATTTAACCATATCTATGAAAGCGGAGAATATCCAGAATTATGGACGAAAGGAATAATAGTTCCAATATACAATCAAAGTACTGAAAGTACTGCTGGAAGGTGATTTTAGAGTGATGTCAGCCAGGTGCAGATGGGATAATGCATTGTATGCAAGGTATGAACAGATCATGGCTAGGATATATGGATAGGAACAAACGAGAGCAAATATGTTGGAAAATAAATGAATGAAAGAATTTAAGTCTTTAAAACTTCTTTATTTTGCTGCAGTTTCGGAATAGGTAAAATTGTATAAAAAGAATAAATCAAACAAATGGAAGAACGCCTTCATCAGTAGAATACAATAAGAAAGAAAGAATAAAACTTCAAAATTGTTGACAGCTGGACATTATATTATATTCACAATAGTTAGCAAACACTGTCAAGAAGTGAGGAGTATTGCATACATACAATTCATTTAGAAATTGCATTGAAACAAAATATATTTTTGGTAAAAAATATAGAGAGAAATATTTGTAAAAAATATAGAAAGCATTTTTTCATATTTAGACAGAAAAGTACAGGAAAGAATAACATTCAGTCATATCCGTCAACCGCTAATACTATCTTTCTATGCGTCTGTATAAGGACAAAGATATATAGATAGATATTCTTTATTTCTTCCAAATTTGAAGAGCAAGTACATTTAATATTAAACATTACAAAAGTGAGAACATAAATATATAAAAACATTGTAACAATAGGAGAACTTGCTCGTCATAAAAAAAAATCTATGACAGCCACTGTCTTTCAAATTTGCTTTTCACAGGTGAACGCATGCTATGAATGAACGTATACAAGTGCTATGAATGAAAATATGAAAACATGAATTAATTTTACATTTGCAACAATGTTCGATAAACTGTGTCTGAATGAGGATACAACGTAGAACGTAATGTTTTCTCCTTGCATGAAAGCTTAATTAAGTATAGGTGTGCCCTCAATTTAAATCAATTCTCACATAACAAAAACATTAAGAAAGTGTTGTAAAATCTAAATAATATCATGACAACTCACGATGATCAGATTTTTATAGAAATAATTTTATTTGATGTGTATTACGCGTCAAGCGTGGATTCAAACACTTCCAAATATTTTACAATTTAAAACAATTAGATATTCGGATAAAATCTGATTGAATGAAACGAATTGTTAAAAAAACCACACCCAATGCATATTAAAACCAAAGGCTTCTTTTCCCACAACATTTTGTTTCAAGAGCTACAATATCTAAAGAGGCAACATGTTTGGGTGCTTATCCAGTATGCATGAGTTCGATTTTACCATACCAATTCAGGAAAAGTGATTTCCACATCTTTCAACTTTCCTCCGGTAAATCAGTCGGTAGCGACGCGGGCTGTCAATCAAGCATTTGTAAGTTCGAATCGAAGCTCGGCCATCATTCTTTCTGTCATTGTGACAAGCGTCATTCATCTTTCACCAATGGGCTAACAGTCTATTTGGAAAAGAAGCCAGTTGCTTGGAAAGAATGTTGTGTGGATTACTTGTGTGAGAAAGCCAGACAACACATGAATAGGTGAACTGGCCGCCGTGATATGACTGAACCATTGTTGAAAACGGCGTTAAAGCCTAATCAATCAATCCTTTTTATATAATCATTCTGTAATTTACCATTTAGAATGCCCCCCTAATCCACTTATACATATTTAGTCGAGTAGTCGTTCGGGAGAACACACCATTCGTGAATTACCAGATAACTAACATTTCTCCCTAGCACACAACTATTGACAACATTGTAACAAAACATAAGAAATTTATCCCAGGACTCCAAATGCAGCAGACGATTTTGAAAATATCTGAGAGGGATTTTTTTCCTTTTTTCCCACAACGTTTCAATTAGTAAATATATATATACATATAATATATATATATAACTGATGTAAAAACCTATAAATGAATATGCTAGAGGAAATATAAAGAACAAAACTGAAAGTCGTAATTAAGGATAGATTAGCATATTTTGGGGAAACTACCTTACGACACGGTATGTCCTCGAATTGACCTAGTTCGTGTAATGTATATCTGATCCGGTGTATCGGTGTTGTTCACAAAAGCGTGGCGCGTAAGAATATACAGGTAACAATGTTTACCACAGAAAGATGTGTATTTGGAAAATCAAAATCAATTGTAATTTTCAAAGCCACAAAAACATGAATTGTTTGAAAATTTAATTGTCCAAACCAGTTTCTACATCAAACTGATTGTACATGAAAACACTTAAAGTATGAATTTACATTGATTTTTTGCGAACTATATTGTCTAGCGTATGTATGAAGAGATCATATAGTTTATAGAGAGGATGTGTGTTATAGGGCATATTCCATTAAGGTGTGCAATCCCATAGGAAGAAGATTATTATTACATAATAATCACCTTCCAAAAAGGGAGACTCGGGTGACCCTTCTAACTATGGGGGAATAACATTAATATGTGCTCTCGGTAAAATATTCTCATTATGTTTGAGGAATAGACTTAATGCTTTTTGTGAAAATGAAGCTACAATCAATGATTGCCAGTTTGGTTTCAGAGATAAAAAGAGCACAGTTGATTGCATTTTTATTTTTTATAGCATCATACAAAACATCCTAGTAAGTAAAAGCAAATTATTTTGCGCTTTTGTGGACTACAAAAGATGTTTCGATACTGTTCCTCATAGCTATCTATTGCAAAAACTACTGAAACTTGGTATTAGTAACAAGTTTGTAAACATTATAAAATCAATATATAATAAATTGTCTTCATGTGTAAGATCTACAGATTTCAATTTGTCCGAATTCTTTGATGTTTCGATAGGTTTGAAACAAGGGGAACCTCTTTCACCTATTTTATACATTTTATTTGTTAATGACATAAGCGAGAATATGAATTTTAATAATCTCACTGAATCTGATTTAAATCTTCTATCTATATATATGTTGATGTTTCCGGACGATATTGCTCATTTTACGACTGGTAAGTCTAGTTTACAGTCCCTTTTAGATAGTTTGTACGTATATTCTACAAAATGGGGCCTAAACATAAATGTGAAAAAGACTAAAATTTGTATTTTTGAAAAAGGGAGACAATCCTTAAATTATGATTGGTTTATCAATAATGAAATAGTTGAAGTAGTGGACAGTTTCAATTATCTTGGGATGAAATTTACAAAGAATGGAAATTTAAATAGCGCTGCAAAGGCCCTTTCTGAACAAGCCTAAAAAGCAATGAATGGTCTTTTTATACTATTTAAGCGTATAAAGTTCGACATCAAAACTAAATTCCTTCTTTTTGACAGTATGGTAACACCTATTCTCCTGTATGCTTCCGAAGTCTTAGGTATTCATCAATTTTCTGAAATAGATAGGTTACATATTAGGTATATATATAGGTTATATATTAAGTACATATATAGGTTATATATTAAGTTTTACAATATCCTTGGCGTTAAACAACAAACAACAAATGCAGCAGTACTAGGCGAACTAGGGAGATTTCCGTTATTGACGCCGCGTGGAAGCGCGGCGTCAGTATGGGATAGGTTTTAATTTTGTACCATGGGGTGACATAATCGAAAAGGGAGCAGCCAACATTATTATTGTTAAGAAAAATCTGTTGTATGCTTGAAACATACAATCTTTATGAATCAATAAATTGTATTAACTGATTTAAAAAAAAAAAACAAGATACAAAATACGTTTGTCTTCTACCGTTATTACAACAAATTAGACACATTTATTTTTTATGTAATAACTCTCCCCCAACTGCATAGGCTACGCTGTTTTTAATAGTTTGGTTTACGGCCCTGACCCAATGTCATCAAAGCTCTGAAAAAAAGTTCAGTTTTCCCAAACTTCCTAGTCTACGAGGTTTTAAAATTGTTTGATTTACGGCCACAAATTTCGCAGGATGTTTTTGCGTATTTATAAAATTCTGTTGTATGTCTAAACTTAAAATGTTCCCCCATACAGTTTGTTCATTCAGACCATTGTATTCTTGATATATGTTGACTATACATGTGAAGGTTTTTTTTAATTTCATAAATGCTCAATTTTGATCATAAATATCTTTAAACTTTGTAAAATTACTTCGTATTTTGTGTTTATATACTCCCGTTTTTAGCTCAACTGGAATGAAACTTCATAGGAAGCATCCTATCAATGCCTTCTCCTAAGTTCCTCAAAATGTTTGGGATCCATGCAAAATTCTGGTTTCCATGGAAACCGAAAGAAAAAAATAGTGAAAACTTAAAAAATCTTCTTCTCCACCGGAATTGTCAGGCCTATTTTCAAATAATTTTTGTAGAAATGTTGCTTGTGCGATCTTTTATCAGATTCCTTCAAGCCATGTTGATTGGTCGAAAAACATGGGCTCAAGGGTGCGGGGCTAGTTTGCCTTATAAGGCTATAGTGAAAACTTAAAGAATCTTCTCCTCCGAAAGTATTTGGCCAACTTTCTAAATGTGTTGTAGAACTGCTCCTTGGGAGACTGACCCTCTATCAGATTCCTTCAAGCCATGTTGATTGGTCGAAAAACATGGCCGCCAGGGGGCGGGGCTATTTTGCCTTATATGGCTATATTGAAAACTTAAAAAATCTTCTACTCCGAAAGTGTTTTTCAACTTTTCAAATAATTTTGTAGAAATTTTCCTTGGGAGACATTCTATCAGATTCCTTCAAGCCATAATGATTGGTCGAAAAACATGACCTCCAGAGGGCAGGGCTATTTTGCCTAATATGGCTATAGTGAAAGCTTAAAAAATCTTCTCCTCCGAAAGTGTTTGGCCAATTTGCAAATAATTATGTAGAAATGTAGAAATGTTCCGAGGGCGACCCTCTATCAGATTCTTGCAAGCCATGTTGATTGGTCGAAAACTATGGCCGCCAGGGGGCGGGGCTACTTTTGCCTTATGATATGGCTATAGTGAAAACTTAAAAAATCTTCTTCTCCGAGAGTGTTGGGCTGATTTTCAGATTATTTTTTAGAAATGTTCCTAGGGTGACCCTCTATCAGATTCCTTCAAGCCATGTTGATTCGTAGAAAAACATGGCCACCAGGGGGGGGGGGGGGGGGGGGGGGTGGAGGGGGTCTGTTTGGTGATTTAAATTTTGCCTAATGGCAGTGGAGCAATACTGGCTCTCTTGGGCCTCTTGTTGTTATCATACCATACTGGAAGGTGAATCGACTTCCCCCTCACCTTTCAAAGCTTGTGTCACACTTAACTTATAACTAGAGGCATTAAATGTTAATATTTAAGCACCTATGTGATTTTTTTTTTTATCTAATTGATCTAGTTAGAGCAGATTTGAAACCGTTTATTGGTAAAAAATTAAGAAACTCCAGCTTGTATGACACATTATAGTTGCAGTTATTGTTAAGCAAATTGTAAACCAAATTGTTTCAGAACTAAACTTGTCATTTCACGACTAAACTTCACATGCTGAATATCACATAGATCGAAGCATATAAAATGTCTAATCCCTTCACCAAAATTGACCCTTTCTGATCTTGGTAACCTTTTATTATAGGCTATGGTAGCCAGGTGAGTAATATAGGCACATCTTGGCCTTCTTGGTTAGGATAAAGGGACATTTGGCCTTCTTGTTCGAAATATTTACATCCTGTCTGTTTGCACACGTTATTTAAATGTACTGAACTATATCTGCTTCCTTTAAGTCATGCTTCAAAATCTTTGATTATTTGCATCAAAATTCGTCTTGTCTATTATCTAAACATAATAGTACTTATCTGAAATATTATAATTGATTTTTCTTTTTTTGTATTCGTGTATATAAATCATGTAAATGTAATGAATTTTACGTCGTTGGGCCATATTCTTCACGTGTATATACTTGTAAATGGCCAATGGTACTGATGTGCCGACTTGGCTGAATAAAACTGAATTGAATTGAATTGTTATATTTCTATCATAGACGGTTTGGGGTTAAACTGGCATGTTGCAATTAGAAAGTACAGACACATATTTTTAAAACAATCGCAACCGTAATATTTTCGAGGTTTTTACATTCAGTTTATCATAATAACAACTTGTTCTCTCAGGTAAAATCTGGAAACACGAATAAAGATAAAATTATTAAAGATGACAGCTTACTAAGTAAAAACACCTGAAACGTCGCTAGCTGAATACACGTCTGCATATTGGAGAGGGTAAAAATGGTCCGCTTTACCACATTGGTTTGGGTGAAACACGTTTTGCGGTCATAAACTATTTACCGGATATAACAGAGCGGTGTGCTTGGTAAACATCAGAGGAAAATGTTTCGTGTTTAGAAACGTTGTAGTCGGTGTGGTAAAAGGAGTAATTGCTCTTCAAAAGCAATATCTACTTTTTCCCATAACGTTTTCAATAACGTTGTCTTTTTGCAAATATGTAAAAAGTCATATGTATCCGGAAATAGGCCAATTTATTTAGGTTCAAACGGGTTTTTTCAATTGAAGCACGTTAGAATTAAACCATGCACTTGATCAATTGATGTAAGCCAAGGTTAGGTGAATTAAGGGTAACCTTTTCCCACTCACAACAAATCTGGAACGGCGACTTAAAATATCGTCATAAAAATGTTGAAATTCCCCATAAGTGAATTTATAATTATTAAATAGAACTGAAAACGCTCATGATCAGCAAATCCTCCTTTTGAAACGATGTTTTCAAAAACCGTCTGCTTCCAATGAGTAGCTATTGCTATTGCGATTGCCAATGGGAAAGGGTAAAGTGTAATAAGGCTAAGCATGTACAACCTTAGCATACAACTTTGAAAACATATCGGCCTGTTACTCGTATAATTATTTGCCCGTGCGGACTGCACTGGCTAACCTGCCCTGTGTTCCATAGTCACCAAACCCAAAACCTGTTTTGCGAAACCTATATAGGTTTCGTCGATAATCCGTGCATTAGTCGGTAAACCAAACCTGTTTGACGGGAGTACATGCATAATACAGGTAGGTTTCGTTCCGCTCCATAGACAAAACGTGTTTACGTTGTGTTTACTATGGAACATAGGGCTGGGTCGATACATTACGCAGAGTCCATAATGATGGTTTTTTCCCGTGGAACGGCTCATATTGCGACAACAGATATCCCTGAGTGCACAGCCCGTCACGTGTACGTTAATGTTATACCAGAAAGTGAAATAATTAACTATGATGTTATAATTCGGTCAGTGAGAGGTTCTACCTTGTGCAACGGAATTAACATGTCAAAGGAAGGCACATGTCAAAGGAAGGCACATGTCAAAGGAAGGCACATGTCAAAGGAAGGCACATGTCTGTCCGATGATTGGCAGCTCTACATTACATTGCACATTGACCCCGTTTGCTTGACATAACCTTAATTGTTTTTTCTCTACAGGTTCAAATAGGGTGTTTGTATGAAATGGTTGTGACAACTTGGGAAGGCCTCTATCGATACAGAACGGGTGACGTAATACAGGTGACGCATTTGTACGGCACGATCCCGAGATATAAATTCATAAGAAGGTATGTATGTACTTATCCAATCTTATTTAAACCAGACCTCATAGCTTCGCTCCAGTATCAAACGTTCGTATTGATCTGATTGGCTGACCTCTGCAGTGTCTCAGATTGACCTTTGCGGCTCTCTACGAATTATCAGATATTAGCAGGGACGCAATGTACGTACCTGGTATTAGTAAGGGAAAATATCTATATATGAATGAACGAGATAAAGATGCGGTGATTTTACAGTGTTTCGAATATATATGAGCCGTTCCACGAGAAAACCAACATCATTGTATCTGCGTAATGTATCGACCCGGATCAGCCTGCGCAGTCCGCGCAGGCTAATCCGGGCCGACATATTCCGTCTCATTTGGATAGAGGTGTAAAGTAATGATTCCTGATACAGAAAATCCACAGAAGGCGAAAAGTGTCTGTCCTGGTTAGCCTACGCGGGTAGCTTAGGCTGATCCGGTTCGATACTTTACGCGGAGTCAATAATGTTGGTTTTCTCGTGGAACGGCTCATATAGATCATTCAAATTGATAGGGTCAATTTAAGACGATCTTTTATGCGGTGTCGTCATGTCCATTAAACATATACAAACAGTGAAGTATATCGGTCGATTATTACAGGTTTTCCCAAAAACCTGCCCCAAACCTACACAGTTGTGACTTCGGAATCATTCTAAATGTTAAGAAGAATAAACACTGGTATTTGTTTCAATTGAAATAATTGACTTACTTCAGCAAGTCGAAATTTGAAATAGGCCGCGTCATGCAAAAACCTATATTAGGAAGTTGGCCACCAGCGTTGAAAGCATGAGCCCCCCCCCCCCCCCCCCCCCCCCCCCCCCCGCACCCTCTGACCAGGTTCTCTCCGGATCGCTATCTTGTCGTTGATCATGCTACTTGGACATATATGCAAAAAATATTTGACAACGGTCATATTAGACACTAAGTTAATGTTATGGTTATTGTGATTAAAGGTGCTGAACTCCAGCTTATAGATAGTACAGTCAAAGTGACATATTAAAATCATAAGTCTGGGATAATATTAAAATTTGAGTAATAATTTCACTTTCGAGTACAATAAACATTTAAATATTAATCGTTTATGCTTTATTTTTACTGGGTAGATATACCCATTCAGCAAACAATTTGTACATTTTCATGAATTTCAATAGACTGTTTTTCAACATTAACTGCCAAAATAGTTTTTAACTATTAATTACTGTACTGACTTTGTTGTCACTATTAGAAATGTTTGCAGAAGTTTCAACTTTTCAAATTTTTATCTCCACCTGAAGTTCAGAACCTTCAATTGCGAAACGTCAAATTAGATTTTGTTGTGAGGATAAATGTCAATAATCTGGGTTAGTTACATAACCTGAGGGACTTAAAACAATGTTAAACAAGGTGTCGACAGATTCCGCATTTATAGCCATTCAGGCAAATAATTATATTTGGAAGTAAGGGAAAAACATTAAATATCCTTTTGAATCTGTTGTATATTTCAAGAGTGTTTATTTATAATCACTTTTGCTAAACTTCATTTTCATAGTTTAGTTCCCGCGCTGTAACAAAAACTTGAGCGTTAGACTTAAACCCTTTCCCACATACAACAAATCTGCAGCAGACGACTTTGAAAACATAGAGACAAAAACCTGAAAAATCTCCATAAAAGATAGCTTAATTGTTAAATAAAATTGAAAACATTTTGGCCAAAGGAGAAATTGCTCATCAATGTTTTCAAAAGCCGTCTGCTGCTATTGCGTCAAAATGCGTCTGCAAGTGAGAAAGGGTTAAACCGAACTGGTAATGTCATATGATAGCGCTGTAATGGGATTGTGACACTCCCAGAGATGGTTTTATGGGATAAAATAAAAATATAACTCTTATGAAGACGTATCTATGCGGATCTAGTTCATAAATTTAAATATAGCTTTTTGCCGTCTGGCAATTTTTTAGTCGTATTTATACAGGTGCATGCTAATTAAGGGTCTATTTAAATGCACACTCAATCATTCTGTCATGATTTACAATATGATTACAAATGTAGACGTTTTGACAACTCGTCTCAAAACTAAATTTTCGTCAAATAAACAACATGCCATTTACCATAGGCAATACAATTGAGCCGTTCCACGACAAAACCAACATTGTGGACTTTGCGTAAAGTATCGACCCGGATCAGCCTAAGCATGCCACGCAGGCCTACACGGATATACACTTTTCGCCTCCTGTGGATTTTTTGTTTCAGGAATCACTACTCTATACATCTATCACCCTAAGACGGAATGTGTCGGCCGGATCAGTCTGCGCGGACAGCGCAGGCTGATCTGGTCGATACATTACGCAGATGTCGTATCACAAGCGTAAAGTTTCGACCCGGATCAGCCTTAGCATGCCGGCACGGATTAGCCTGCGCGGACTGCGCTAGTTCATCTAGATCAATACATAACGCAGATTCCATAACGTTAGTTTTCTTGTGGAACAGCTCAAATGCATTAAAAAATGACACAATTTTAAATGTTTAGAGCTGGTGACGTTTTATCTGCGGCATCAGAAAAGGTACCAGAGCGGTTCGTATCTACAGCCGTCCAACTCGCAGCAGAAAAGTGGAACCAGCCTGTATATGATATGACGTCAGTTGAGAATATTCACGTAGAGACAATGCAAGGTAATCGGCACTTCCGTTTCTGAATACACTAATGACATACATTTGTGTCTTCATATAAATGTTTAAATATATAATTTATTTACCAGTTAAGTTTAATACGAGAATTATCTAAATTTCACACCACGCGATTGTACCCGCTAATAACAAGCTCGGGCTGAAGCACTCAATTTAGCCGTTCCACGAGAAAACCAACATTTTAGACTGCGTAATATATCGATCCAGATCAGCCTGCGCAGTCAGTGCAGGCTTATCCGGGCTGACACATTCCGTCTCAGGGTGATACAGGTATAGAGTAATGATTCCTGAAACAGAAAATCCACAGGAGGCAAAAAGTGTCTGTCCTGGCTAGGCTGCGCGGCATGCTTAGGCTGATCCGGGTCGATACTTTACGCAGAGTCTACAATGTTGGTTTTCTAGAGGAACGGCTCGTTCGTTGCATGCACGTAAAAATAAAGTCGGTCGTAAATAAACTCTATAGCTTTTGACCTTGACTCGTCAAGTATGCCATACAATAGTTTATTTTTAGAAATATAACAGCCCTTTTTAAAATAAACATTTATAAAGGAAATCTGAGACAGCATTTATTCTTTTTTTGTCGGCATTCTAACATATACCTATTTTAAATTAGGTTTAACTATCACATTTACATACCTGAGTCACGTCGCGCAAAAAGCGAGCTTCGAGTTATGCGACCAATGCAATCAGGTTTTCTTTTTGTTCGCCATCTTATTGTATTGCCGAATTTCACAAAGTCGACTCTCTCATGTTGAAACAAATCGGACCACTCCATTTTTCATCCAATAGGAAATTTGGTAAAATTTAGTTTTTAAGTGGCAAACAATGCAGATTTCATTACGAAATCTGCATTGTTTCCAAAAAGCTTTTAATTGCCTTTGGCTGCGAAAGAGTTGGGTTTCGGGTTTTACTGTTATACTTATACTTGCTTATATATTGGTTAGTATAGCTATGTGATTCAATTGTTGATTTGATTCAATAGTCTTTATGTCCTGTTCATGATGAGGATAAGGAAATGTCTACACTGTTTCAAAAAAAATTAATAAAAGAAGTGTGGACGTTCGATTTCAAAATTTCCCAAAATTTAAATATAGGGTTGGTTTTGACCTCTCGTGATGTAGTTTCTCCTTTCAGTGCGCGGGTGTGAAAAACTGTCACTGGTGCAATGGACTTGCGCATGCGCCGTGTTAATCTTCTTGATCGCGCATGCGCCGTATTTTACCGTCAGCTCTCGGATATTTCCGTAGCAGTTCGTCACTAGACTGGTTCTCGTTCAAGTATTTTCTTTTATAACTAAAATGTAAATCAAAACCATAGTTTAACGTGTACTGGCGTTAAGCCACCGCGGGTAAATTCTGAGCAATGGCACCTAAATTTGCATTGTTTACAAAGGGGTCAAAATTGCCCCTAAACCAGGGTTTTCAAAACAGGGTTTTTTAGTTACAACCGTTGCACGCTAAGCCCTCTAAAAGGATGCTGTATAAATGTTGCATAGTAATTGTACTACATGCATCCTGACAGTATTTTGTAAACAGATATGACTAACATAAACATTTCGATTGCATAAGCATGATGTATGAGCATAGTTACCATTAATTTCAGAAACTCTGAAGGTCGGTTGACGTATGACGCGACCTAGTATATATATATACATGTATATCAATTACAGTTTCGGCCTAGCGAACAAAATTAAGTTTGTGCACTCTCATACTTCAGTACAAAGTTCTCTTTTGTAAATCGTGTCAGTGGTATAGTGGTTAGAGTGGCCGCATTGTTATCGGAACACCCGAGTTCGATCCCTATGTCGGGTCTCATAACAGATACTTAAACAATGGTAGAAATAGATTATCTCAGTGTCAGCATGAATTATACTGGTAGTGCTGGTAATTTACACAGGAAACGGCGTGATATAACTGATTTCCTATTAGAAACGGCGTAATATAACAGAATAACTTTCAAAACCGGCGCAATATAACTTAATTTTTTTTTTTAAACGGCGTAATATAACTGAAATACTATTGAAAACGGCGTGATATAACATATACTATTGAAAGAGGTGTCATATAATTGATTAACTATCGAAAACGGCGTGACGTAACATAAATACTGAGCAATCAGACCTGCTGCTACACTGTAAGACTAAGGAATTGTTTCAAGCTCAACGACGTACTCGAATTATCCCATCTTCGAGTTATCGCGAGATAGATGAAATAACAAAAAGAGGCAAAACACAAAGTGAAAGAAAAGTGACTAAAGTCGAGAGTTTTTTATTTTTCTTAACCGGGTTGTGTGTCTTGAACGTCCTTGGAAGACATTATTTGAAAATGAGAATCTTCTCGTTATGTTTTTATTCAAATGGTAGAAGTATTAAACCATTCCCACTTAAAAACAATCTCTCTCCAAACGTTTTTGAAATCATTTAGACAAAAGTTTGGAAATCTCTATAAAAGAAAGTATGAACATTGAATAGAGTTAAAAACATTGTGGCAAATGGAGAGATTGCTAATAGGTCGTCTGCTGTATATATGGCAAAATAACTCTTCATACGGGAGAAAGATTTAACACATGTTTTATCTTAAGTTACCTAATCACCATATTATGCAAAATAACTACTATTAATAAAAGTATAAATTTACGAAAGCGTCTGAATGCAAGGATTGGTCCATGTTTTTTTCTTATTTTAACAATTGAGCCGTCCCGCGAGAAAACCAACATTGTGGACTCTGCGTAAAGTATCGATCCAGATTAGCTTAAGCATGCCGCGCAGGCTCATTCGGGCAGACACTTTTCGCCTCCTGTGGATTTTCTGTTTCAGGAATTATTACACTATACATCTATCCCCCTGAGACGGAATGTGTCGGCCCGGATCAGTCTGCGCGGACTGCGCAGGCTGATCTGTGTCGATACATTACGCAGAGGCCATAATGTTGGTTTTCTCACGGGACGGCTCAATTAACCCATTCCTACTTAACAAGATATCAGCATCAGAAGACTAAGAAAACATACTGGCCAACCTATAGAAACTATTTTTAAGTTGAATTATTTATTTAATAAGGATGCGAAAATGCCTTTTTCGAACACATTAAGGTTGCCATAGTAACCAGATTGAACTTTCTGCATTATTGAATATGAGGTTGCTATAACAACTCTCTCCCTGTAAAGAACGCTATGGAATGCCGCGATTGCTTTATTCGGTGTTACAACTTGACGTACAGTCGTAACAGCATTACATGTGACGCTTTCACCTTAATATGTGACATTTTTATTGATGCATGTGTTGGCATCCTCAATACATATGACGGTATTATCATTACATGTGGCAGGACAAAAGTCATTTAGTGTGATGGATTTAACCTTACGTGTGACAGTTTTACCCTGTTGTTTAACACGTGTATGTATACATGTGACGACACTTCCTAGACAAGTGCCTGTTTGTTCATTATGACAACACTTCCTAGACAAGTGCATGTTTGATCATTATGACGACACTTCCTAGAAAAGTGCCTGTTTGATCATTAGTACGACACTTCCTAGACAAGTGCCTGTTTGATCATTATGACGACACTTCCTAGACAAGTGTCTGTTTGATCATTATGACGACACTTCCTAGACAAGTGTCTGTTTGAACATTATGTCGACACGTCCTAGGCAAGTGCCTTTTTGATCATTATGACGACACTTCCTAGACAAGTGTCTGTTTGATCATTATGACGACACTTCCTAGACAAGTGCCTGTTTAATCATTATGACGACACTTTCTAGACAAATGTCTGTTTGATCATTATGACGACACTTCCTAGACAAGTATCTGTTTGATCATTATGACGACACTTCCTAGACAAGTGTCTGTTAAATCATTATTACGACACTTCCTAGACAAGTGCTTGTTTGATCATTATGATGACACTTCCTAGACAAGTGTCTGTTTGATCATTATGACGACACTTCCTAGACAAGTGTCTGTTTAATCATTATGACGACACTTCCTGGACAGGTGCCTGTTTGATCATTATGTCGACACTTCCTAGACAAGTTCCCTTTTTATCATTATGACGACACTTCCTAGGCAAGAATCTGTTTGATCATTATGACGACACTTCCTAGACAAGTGTTTGTTTAATCATTATGACGACACTTCCTAGACAAATGCCTGTTTAATCATTATGACGACGCTTTCTAGTCAAGTGCCTGTTTAATCATTATGACGACACTTCCTAGGCAAGTGTCTGTTTGATCATTATGACGACACTTCCTAGACAAGTGTCTGTTTAATCATTATGACGACACTTCCTAGACAAGTGCCTGTTTGATCATTATGACGACACTTCCTAGAAAAGTGTCTGTTTGATCATTATGACGACACTTCCTAGACAAGTGCCTGTTTGATCATTATGACGACACTTCATAGACAAGTGTCTGTTTAATCATTAAGACGACACTTCCTAGGCAAGTGTCTGTTTGATCATTATGACGACACTTCCTAGACAAGTGTTTGTTTAATCATTATGACGACACTTCCTAGACAAGTGCCTGTTTGATCATTATGTCGACACTTCCTAGACAAGTGCCTTTTTGATCATTATGACGACACTTCCTAGACAAGTGCCTGTTTGATCATTATGACGACACTTCCTAGACAAGTGTCTGTTTAATCATTATGACGACTCTTCCTAGACAAGTGCCTTTTTGATCATTATGATGACACTTCCTAGACAAGTGCCTTTTTTTTATCATTATGACGACACTTCCTAGACAAGTGCCTGTTTGATCATTATGACGACACTTCCTAGACAAGTGCCTGTTTGATCATGATGACGAAACTTTCTAGACAAGTGCCTGTTTAATCATTATTACGAGACTTCCTAGACAAGTTTCTGTTTGATCATGATGACGACACTTCCTAGACATGTGTCTGTTTAATCATTATTACGACACTTCCTAGACATGTGTCTGTTTAATCATTATTACGACACTTCCTAGACAAGTGCCTGTTAATCAGTATGACGACACTTCCTAGACAAGTGCCTGTTTGATCATTATGACGACACTTCCTAGACAAGTGCCTGTTTGATCATTATGACGACACTTCCTAGACAAGTGCCTGTTTGATCATTATGACGACACTTCCTAGACCAGTGTCTGTTTGATCATTATGACGACAATTCCTAGACAAGTGTCTGTTTGATCATTATGACGACACTTCCTAGACAAGTGCCTGTTTGATCATTATGTCGACACTTCCTAGACAAGTGCCTTTTTGATCATTATGACGACACTTCCTAGACAAGTGCCTGTTTGATCATTATGACGACACTTCCTGGACACGTGCCCGTTTAATCACTGTGTCGACACTTCCTAGACAAGTGTCTGTTTGATCATTATTACGACACATCCTAGACAAGTTTCTGTTTGATCATGATGACGACACTTCCTAGACAAGTGTCTGTTTGATCATGATGACGAAACTTCCTAGAAAAGTGTCTGTTTAATCATTATTACGACACTTTCTAGACAAGTGCCTGTTTAATCATTATGACGACACTTCCTAGACAAGTTTCTGTGTGATCATGATGACGAAACTTCCTAGATAAGTGTCTGTTTAATCATGATGACGAAACTTTCTAGACAAGTGCCTGTTTAATCATTATTACGAGACTTCCTAGACAAGTTTCTGTTTGATCATTATGACGACACTTCCTAGACAAGTGCCTGTTAATCATTATGACGACACTTCCTAGACAAGTGCCTGTTTGATCATTATGACGACACTTCCTAGACAAGTGCCTGTTTGATCATTATGACGACACTTCCTAGACAAGTGCCTGTTTGATCATTATGTCGACACTTCCTAGACAAGTGTCTGTTTAATCATTATGTCGACACTTCCTAGACAAGTGCCTGTTTGATCATTATGACAACACTTCCTAGACTAGTGCCTGTTTGATCATTATGTCGACACTTCCTAGACAAGTGCCTGTTTGATCATTATGTTGACACTTCCTAGACAAGTGTCTGTGTGATCATTATGTCGACACTTCCTAGACATGTGCATGTTTGATCATTATGTCGACACTTCCTAGACAAGTGTCTGTTTAATCATTATGTCGACACTTCCTAGACAAGTGCCTGTTTGATCATTATGACGACACTTCCTAGACAAGTGCCTGTTCGATCAGTATGTCGACACTTCCTAGACAAGTGCCTGTTTAATCATTATGACGACACTTCCTAGACAAGTATGTGACGGTTTCAGCAGTGTATGTGACAGAATCGTTATACCTGGTGGTGGATTCAACATTACCTGTGTTAGTCTCACCTTGATGTATGCCACTTTTATTCATACATGTGATGGTATTCGTATAACACGTGACGGTCAGATCAATACATATGACGGAAAGGTCATCTTGTGCGATGGAGTCAAAATTACGTGTGGTAGTTTTACCCTGATGTGTGACAGTTTTATGTATACATGTGAACACATTTGTTATACATGTGCCTGTTTTATCTTTTATGTGACAGTATTGTCATTCCATGTAGTGAAGTCAACATTACGTGCGGTAGTTTCACCTTGATAAGTGACACATTCATTCATACCCATACTGATATAACCCTCACATGTATTAGAAGGGTCATAACAACCTCCTTTTTCTTATTTCAGGTCACGTGTCTGAGACGCCGTATTATATAGTATTTATTCAACTGCATGATTCATGTGCCATTTTGACTGCAGACCACAAACAGATGGTGAGTCAAAACGGCGATTTACACCTCTTGTATATTACAAAATCATTGATAGTGTATGGGAAGCTGTCCCATCATGTATCAATCAATTAACCCTTTCCCTCATACGACAATTATGCAGCAGACGACTTTGAACATATTTTGTCAAAAAATGGATTGCCATCATTCTGGCGTAATTCGTGTGGGAAATATCTCACATTCAGCACATACTCGTAACGGGATTCGAACCCAGTTCCGTTGCTGCATAAAGACGGACCCTCTAGGAATTGTTACAAGCAATAGTTTTCTGAATATGAGCCGGTCCATTGGAAAAGGTACAAATTAGCTGCTGTGAACAGATTGATTGATTGTTTGTTTGGTATTTTACACCGCTTTTATTAATTGTTTAGTTATTTCACGGCGTTCGTTCCCTGTGTAAGTTACCAGTATTATTGTACTATGTATACTGACACCAGCCAGTCAGTCGTAATGTTTATCCCGCGACACTGAGCGCCAAGCTGGCATCAATTACTACCATGTTCTTTGGTATGACCCGGCCGGGTATCGAACCCGCAACCTCCCGCACTGGAGGTGTACCCTATTCCACTACTCCACCGAGGTGGTTTGTGTGAACAGCGTAGATCCAAAATATCTCCTTCGCTACAAAGTTTTCAAAAGTCAAAATGCGTCTGTATGTGAGAGAGGGATTCTGTATGTTAAACATCAAACATTGGTATGCCGAGCCCCGGTAGGCCAGTCGGTAGCGACGCGGGCTGTCAATCCAGGGGTTGTGAGTTCGAATCCCGGCTCGGCCAACTTTCTTACCGACGATTGACAAAAGTCAATGCGTCATTTGTTTTCCACCAATGGGTTAAGTCTATGTGGAAAAGCAGCCAATTGCTTGGGAAGATTGTTGTGTGTAGTACTGGTGTGAGAAAACCAGGAAACACATGAGTAGGTGAACTGGCCGCTGTGATATGACTGAGAAAATGTTAAAAACGGCGTTAAACCCAACTCAATCAATCAATCAATCAAACATTGTTATAATCATTGTAATCACAATTGTACATTTCAGGTAGACGATGAATTACGTAGACTACACGAAGTCTACGGTGCATTGCGGACTAATGGAAAGATGAAATTATTACAAGTGAAACAGTTACACTATGGCACACTGGAAAAGATGAAGGAGTTCATTTTAGACTCGAACCAGAACGCATCCTACGCTCAATACAAACAGCCACGTATAATACGACGGGGGGATCTTCTACGATTTTTAATCTCCAGTGAACAATTGGTTAAATTATGATCGTTCCCAGTGGATTGTCGTTTAAAACAGTCTTACACACAGTGTGGAAAATCAGCTGTGCAGTGGTAATGCGTTTTGCATCTCGTATCAAAGGTCCTGGTTCGTATCCGTTAATGGGCGGGTACCTTTGCGATATTTCCATAAAAACGGCGCGAGTAAAGGTTAAAGTTCCAGGATGCAGACATCGAGCGTGAATAATATAAGCTGAAAGTTTGTTCCGCAAACGATGTAAAAAAAACTAATTACGTTTAAACTCAATCAAAATAAAAAAGGCATATAACACATGAATGACAAAGTGTTTATGGTAAGAGAGGATGTTAGTTTGTGTTTTTTGCTGGTGAGTCAGGGGCGTAGCTCCCTTTAGGCACTGTAGGCACGTGCCTACACATTTTTTCTCAAAATGCCCTTAAATGCAGCTGCGGCGATAGACATCTGCGTAATGTATCGACCAGATCAGCCTGCGCTGTCCGCGCAGACTGATCCGGCCGACACATTCCATCTTAGGGGGATAGATGTATAGAGAAGTTATTCCTGAAACAGAAAATCCACAGGAGGCTAAAAGTGTCTATCCGGGTAGGCCTGTGTGGCATGATTAGGCTGATCCGGGTCGATACTTGACGCAGAGTCCACAATGTTGATTTTCTCACGAGACGGCCTACACATTGATTATTGCCAAGCTACGCCCCTGCCTGTGAATTGATTGTGTAGGTAACACCTGGTGACCACCATATGCCAGGTGTAGCAAGCAAAATGCTATTCGAGACATCCTTTATGTAGTCTGGAGTTCCTTCCCCTTATTACTATCATATGAAGTCGGGAACCAGACTATTCGTTATGTGGACCAAACCTATTTAACCTTTGAAACGCCGAAAGTAGTTTGCTTCATTATGTATGTACTGATTTAAAACATCAAGTTAAATTGGTTCGCTGTAGACCGTATGTAAATAAATTGTACATTTACTAATTTACTATATATATGCGATAACGATATATAAGAGGGCGTGACTTATCTAGTCGCCATTGTTCGTTCATGCCAGATGAGCCCCGGTAGCTCAGTCGGTAGAAACGCGGGCTGTCAATCCAGGGGTTGTGAGTTCGAATCCCGGCTCCGCCAACTTTCTTTCCGACGATTGACAAAAGTCAATGCGACATGCGTCATTCGTCTTCCACCAATGGGCTAAGTCTATGTGGAAAAGCAGCCAGTTGCTTGGGAAGTTTGTTGTGTGGAATACTGGAGAAAACCAGGAAATGCATGAGTAGATGAACTGGCCGCCGTGATATAACTGAGAAATTGTTATGACTGCGTTAAACCCCAATCAATCAATCAATCAATCGTTCATGCCAGGCGTACTAACTAACTTGAGTACGCCGGGTACCAGACTAGGACCTGTCAAGGAAAGGACCATAACTAACATACAGGGTTGCTTCCTTTCGCCTGTATAGCGTTAGTCTTTGTTTTTTTGTACATTGTCTTTTTTCATAAATAATCTTGTTCTATATGTATACATGAGCCCTCCCACGAGAAAACAAACATTATGGTCAGTGCGTAATGTATCGAGCCAGATCAGCCTTCGCAGCCTAATCCGAGTCGACACATTCGGTCTCAGGGGGAAAGAGGTATAGAGTTAAGATTCCAGAACCAGAAAATCCACAAGAGGAGAAAAGTGTTTGTCCGGGTTTAGCCAGTGTGGCATGCTTAGTCTGACCCGGGTCGATATTTTTACGCAGAGTCAACAATGTTGGTTTTCTCGTGGAACGGCTCATATATTTTACGAGCTTAATTAGCCATCATCCACTTACAGCAAATCTGCGGCAGATGACTTTGAATATTGCATATGCAATAGTGTTGAAAATACTGCAGCAAACGGAGTAATTGCTCATCATCAGCAATGTCTCCTTTTGCAGAAATGTTTACAAAATTCGTCAGCTGCGGGTTCGTCTTCACATGCGTATGCAGGTGGTGCAGGTTAAACTGAGTTCGTCCTTAACCCTTTCCCTCATACAGAACGTGCAATTTCTCCTTTTGCCACAATGTTTTCCACTTTTAGTCATAGGTTATCCATTCAACTATGGAGATTGTCTATGTTTTGACAAAATAAGTTTAAAGTCGTCTGCTGCAGAATTGTTGTATGAGGGAAATGGTTAAAGAAACGCAGACATTAATGGTGGCATGTCAAACACGGTTTACCTTAGTTTCATCGGAGTTATGGCCCTTGCATTCAGAATTGTCAAGCAATTAACAAAGGCAGCTGAACGCTGACAATTATAATTTTGACAGATATATCTATTGTTTTCAGAATTATTCTAAACACATTACCTTTTCCGAAATACATGACCGTGGACGCCTGAATACATCATCCGAACAATTGCCTTCGATATGAAGGTACCTCAATTCTACCGATCATAAGTCGTTACTTTCTGAAGGTTTTCGAAATGTGATCTAACTTACATGTAAAATGATGAGATCCGACGGCTAATACTAAAAATTACGATTGTACCGTATCTACGTATCTACGTATCTCCGAATGCCTTGTACCCGTGTACCTCACTACAGTGTCCACGTTCATTTTTATTCTCCAGACGCAGAGAGAATGTGAAAAAAACATAGCATCTTAAGCAGACGAATTTCTAATTTGCGGATTGAATATAAAATGTCGCACTTGACGTTATATGTCGCAAGGCTGACGCTAAATGTCGCAACCAACGCTTAATGTCGCAAAAGCTCCTAACGTTATATCACTGCGCCGAGTACTAGTGACTACCAGTACTACTGGTCCATTTACCCTGACGTCAGAAAGTCAATCGTAAAGCTCAGCCCACAATCATGAGTGCCAAAGAGGGCAGTCATTATTACCATTATTTAATTCTTTGGTATGACCCGCCCTGGGATCGAACCCGCGACCTTCCGTACCCGAGGCGGATTCATATATTTGGTGAAACTCCTTTTTTTAAATGCTTCGATAGGAAATATTTGAAACGTGGAACATGCAACTAGAACCGAGGAGAAGCGGGATTGATAATAGAGAACCAATCCTGGCGACAGTGCTGGTGGACTGGAGTCTCGAGAACCCTGGTGGGTCAGACACGTTTACCTGCCTATAATGACTAATCACCATGGGGTTATTGATTTAGGTACTGTGCTGTGAGCACAGGGACTTTGCTCCTCTAAAAATAGATATGACCTACTCTATATATATGCATAGAGTTGGTCATATCTATTTGTAGAGGAGCAAAATTCCCTGTGATGTGAGTATTTCATTTGGGGTTTTAACGTCGTGTTCAACAGTAGGTCAGTAAAAGACAGTGGTACGGTGGTAGTGCGTCGGACTCTCTCACCGAAGGTCCCGGGTTCGAATCCCGTGATAAGCGGGTTCTTTCTTTGGGATCGTCCCAGCCAAACCGCGCAGAGAAACGGGATAGCCGATCCTAGCGACAGTGTGCCTCGAGTGTGCCTAAGTCAAGTGGGTCATGCACATTCACCAGCCTATAACGACTAGTCACACTTGGATCATTAGTTAGTGTATTCCAAGTCTTTCCCTCTTGAGGACGCATTATGACTACTCTGTAATCAACGACTTTTGAAAACATTGTTGCAAAAGAAAAATACTCATGATGAGTAATTTCTCCTTTTGTCACACTGTTTTTAAATATAATTATTAATTAAAACATTTACAAAGATTGTTCACATTTTTTACATTTTTGTCCAGATCTTTCAAAGTCGTCCGATGCAGATTTGTTGTAAGCGGGAAAGGGTTAAAGGCGTGTTCAATAGTAGAACTGTCCTAACTATGCTGTTATAGGTGACTGTTTGAGAAAACGAGAGGGTCATGATGGCCCTAGATTGCTCACCTGAGTGATGCAATGTGAATTTTCCATTTTGTGGTCAGGTAAATCAATACAAGAGGCACACGAGGACCAGTATAGCTCCACTGTCACAAAGCAAAATAACTAACACCCTATGTTGTCAGTCTTTTGTCAAATTGATATGACTTACAATAAAAATGTCACCAAAGAAATGTTTATGTACCAGTTAGTATTTTCTCAAATCAACATGACTTATAGTAATCTGCAGAAAGGTCACCAAAGGAACACTTCTACAATGATTTTCTTTTTGGAAAATGGCCAATGTTTATTATTATTATTTGAAAATCTGTATACCGGTTTACGAGAAGAACATTTTAAACGGTATTTTTCTTTCGGTTGCAATGGAAACCAGAATTTTGCATGAATACAAAATATGGAATCTATTTATGTGAGGACATTCAGAGGATGATTTCTGCAAAGTTTCATCCAAATAGACCCAATGCTTACATGGGAGAATATGTTGACGGACGCACGACGGACGCACGACGGGCGACGCGCAAACAGCGATCACAATGATTCCTATAAACACTTCGTGCTCGGCTGAGCTTACATATATGTGGGAAAAGGTTTATAGACAATTACAAAGATTGAAGATAACGCGTACGTTACATGCCCACATACAACAAATCTGCACCAGACCACTTGGATAACATATAATCCCCAGTCGCGGCACGACGGTCATGGTGGAGTGTCCTTGGGCAAGGCACATTTTCTAACCTAGTACTGGTTTGTTTACCCAGGGATCCCGAATAAGTGAACTGTCGCCGCGATATAACTGAAATAATGTTGAAAGCGGCGTAAAACCTCAATAAATAAATAAATAAAATTGATAGCATATAGGCAAAAATATTGAATATGTCTTTAATTAACCCTTTCCCTCATACGACAATTCTGCAGCAGACGACTTTGAACATATTTTGTCAAAACATAGAAAATCTCCATAATTGAATGGATAACCTATGACAAAAAGTGGAAAACATTGTGGCAAAAGGAGAAATTGCACGTTTTGTGCAATTTCTTCTTTTGTCACTATATTTTAAAAAAGCCGACTGCTGCAGAGGCGTCAGAAAGCGTCTATATGAGGGAAAGGGAAAAGAAAAAAGATTATTTGATAGCGTTGAACACATGGTGACACAAGGAGACACAAGGAGACACAAGGAGAAATTGTTTTCAAAAAGCCGTCTGCAATAGAGGCGTCAACAAGTATCTATATGAGGGAAATGGTTAATCAATTAGTCCTTGAACTTTACAGACGACATACTTTCAGTTGTCAACAGCACATCTATGAAATAAATGTCAACCCTTTCCGAAAATCAACAAGTATGCCGCAGATGCTTATTTTTTGCAATTTGTCCTTTTTTTTCGTCTTTTGTCAAAAGGCGTCTGTTGTAGATGCCCGTTAAAGTGAACCAGTAAGTCATGGACTTCATGCGAAACGGTTGTAACTACATATTGTTACAAGATGTAGTTACGACCGGTTTGAATGAAGCGCACTCGAAGTGTGAAAGGGTTCACTGTCTACCAACCTACTTTATTAAGGCACGAGAAAACACCCTTAGAACTTTTCGAACATTGTAGTTTCAGATCAGAGTATGACTGCTCGAAATCGAGAAAAGTTATATGCCAGATAAAGTCGTATTATTTTGCTTACTTTTAAAAACATTGTTGGAAAAGAAGAAACAGCATATGACGAACAATTTCTCCTTTTGCCATTTTGTTAACACTACTTTATAACTTTAGTGTCCTTTTCAAGAGATTATCCATATGTTGCGTAAGATGTGGATCAGACTGTAAGAAAGCGCGGGGATCTCTTGATATACACAAGCCGTAGTTATACGTATGCCTATTTGCCTGCGTCGAGGCGTCTTTTTTAGTTTGAGACATAAACAACGATTATATAGCTGTAGTTTGTGATTGATGAACTTTGTGCACGGTATGTTTTGTCACCGTAACATGTTGTTCAGCCGTTTAAGCCTTGACCTCTCAGCAAAAAGTATATGCAAGAACAAGAGTTCATGTTCTTTATTACCGAGGCCCGGTAGCGACGTGAGCTGTCAATCCAGGGGTTGCCATTTATAACCAAGCTCGACCCACATTCTTTCCGACGCTTGACTAAAGTTAATGCGGCAAGGGTCAATCGTCTTCCACCAATGGTCTAAGTGTTAACTCTTTCAGCGCCAAAGGCAATATTGAGCTTTTTTGCAAACAATACAGATTTCAGGTGAGACAGCTCGTAACGAGCTGTCTCACCTGAAATCAGCATTGTTTGGCTGTAAGTTATAAAGATATTCCAAAAAAATCCTATAACATGAAAATAGTTTCGTCCGAGTTTGAACATGGAAGAGTCTACTTTAAACAATTCGGCGCTGAAAGGGTTAAATCAGTCAGGACTGATGTGGTGTTGCATACTGATGTGGGAGATCGGGACACGCATTGGTAGGTGAACTTATCGCCGTGAAATGTTTGAAAACAATGTTGAAAAACGGCGTTTAGCCTCGTACCATTAATCGATCCAATTCTTTATTAGCATTATTTGTTTAGCATGTTGTTGGCATATAAATAGAGGATATTACATGAGTGGTCATTCAATACGACATTTTATTAAACGAGTTTTCTAAAATTGATAAAAACGAGCCTTGGCGAATTTTTTCGCAATTTTAGAAAACGAGTTTAATGAAATTTTGTATTGAATGACCACGAATGTTATGTTTTATTTATATCATAAATTCCAATTCGACGATTATTAGCGCAAAATATATATAACGTCGCTATATAGCGCGGTAATTTTCAATGCTTTTCATTATGACGTTACGTAGCATTGTTATTAGTCGCCGGGCAGAAGCCCGCGACTTCTATTTTTATTAGGTTTTCTGAAATCACATTATTATTAGAAAGAAACACATGTAGATGTCTTGAACATATTACAATTGTGTTTGTTTAAAAACACTAAGTAATGACACATCTAAAATGAAATAAATATTCCGATGTTTTAGGTATTTACAGTTTCTTTATTTTGACTCGCATTTGTGTTTTTTGTCTTATTTACGAAGACACAAGAGGTCCCTGCTAGACTTGCTGCAGACCGTTATGTGTCAATGTCGAGATAAATATCACGTCGAATTCTCCTTTTAATAGCAATTTTAACTTACTAAATGTTGTTTTCATGTTCAAAGAGATGTCTTGATTTGTGTAAAATTCATTTAATAATGTTAATCCATGAATATCTAAAGTAGGAACTGTTTCTAAGCTAAATATAGACCCTATTCTGTTGTGTAATTTCGTGACCTTTAACATCGATTTTCGCGCATGCGCATTTCGATATGAAAAAGCGAGTGATATTATTTTATTTTATACAAGTACAAGACGAATGTTTGACGCAAAGCGTCAAAGAGAAGCCGCAATATTTCGTTGTACATGTAGAAATAAGAAAAAAAGAACATTTTAAATCCACAAACAATAGAACAATTTAAACTGTAGACGGTAATGCTGATATATTTCTCCTTTTGAAGACTTTTGTTTACTTCAAATTACCTCCCTTTAAAGCAATACCAGGATAGTTACCTTGTGATTCGAATAAGATTGACAAACATTGAAATTATATGAATGAATACTATTATTTAAATAAGTAACAACAGCAAAATTAAATTTAAGCCAAGATAAATGTGTACACATTTCGTTAATTTTGTATAGATACCCTAATGTATAGGTATGAATATAAAATTTATAAGCAAATGTTTTCTTTTCAACGTTCCTAATGTTTGTATAGACTAAGGAAAGTCAAGAATACATAAATAAATCAATGCAGTCTTTTCCGGCGACATTGATGCCTTGCATCAACTTTCTCTTGTTACACTAGTTATACGAATAGTTTTTTCAATAACCCATGAAGCTTTCTGAAATGAAACTGGAAAAAAAATCCATGGGGGCCGCCATTTTGGATATGTATAAAAAGCAGACGTAAAACACAGATTGAAAATTATTGTCGGCTTTTTAATCATCTTTTTTTAAATCGGTATTTTGGGTATGTATAAAATGAGAAGAAAAACACGGATTGAAAATTATTGTCGTCTTTTTAATCATTTTTTTTAAAATCGATATTTAAGATCATTAAAGTGTTGCGTTATGTGGGAATTAACATTTGTACGAAAAGTTAAAAATAAATGGAAATCTGTAAGAAATATGTTTTCCCGTTCGTCAAAAATTACAGCATTAGCATTCTACGCCCGAAACTAAATTTTGACTGTATCGTAGCCAAAGAAGGGCGTGACGTCATTTCCGTTACACTTCATCTTGGCGTTACGTCAATGGAGCGACGTCGTTTCCCGCAAAATAGTGGTATCAACATGAAAGACCCCAAATTCCTATACATGAGCTATTGAATCACTCATTCAAAGTATAATTATTTATCAAACATTGTGGCAAAAGGATAACTTTCTCATAAGGAGCAATTGTTCTTGTGGCGACAATCTTTTCCTCAATCGTCTGTTGCATAGGCCTCAGAAACCGTCTCTAATAGGGAAAGGGTTTAGCAGAAATGTGACCCCTTACATAATTTGTTCCAGTCATATTGACTGGTTGAAAAAGGCAGTCGCCAGGTGGCATCAGAAAAGGGCTGATCTATTTGCTTCTTTACCATAATGCAGGTGATCGATTAAGGATCATCTTGGCCCTCATGTTTTAACCTCGTTCATTATAAATGTATTCCTTGATTTTCTGAAAGTCTTTACTTTATTATTTTCTGTTCAAATAATAGACAACAGCAATACGAATTCCAAATATGTTTTGATAATGCAAGAAACATGATATTAACATTATTATTGTCTAGTCAATTACTTATAAATCCTTTTTTATGGCCAAAGTATGCTCTTGAATTTTTGTTTATAATTATCTTGCGTTTTTTTCGTAAATAGGTAGCACCTATAGATATATTATACCGAAAAATATAGAATGACGTTATTTCACGCTGGCGACGTCATTTATGATATAAAACACAATATAACATTTAGAAAGCAAGAACACCTAGTATAGATTGGATAGATGAGACCGTCCGTACAACAAGCTACAAGTTGGTATTTGTGAACAGTGTAGATTCAGATCAGCCTGTTTATTATGCACAGACGGATCATGTTATTTATACACTGTTAATAGATGATAGAAGATTCTGTCAGCGTATGTGATTCTGGCAGGACTGAGCAGATCGAGGGCTTGGCGCGAAACGGTTGTAACTAAAAACTTATTTTAAAAACCCTGGTTTAGGGGCAATTTTGACCCCTTTGTAAACAATGCAAATTTAGGTGCCATTGCTCAGAACGAGCAATGGCACCTAAGTTTTCATTGTTTACCAAGAATAAATAATAAAATGAGTTAACGCTTATAAAGACTTTATGGTGTGGTAATTAACCTTAGTAAAAATATACCAGTTTTAGTTACAACCGTTTCACGCCAAGCCTTCGAGATGTACATGATGATCCGAACCCATGATTGTTTTAGAAATGACAGCTTGTACCTTTACCCACGGACAGACTCATATAGCATTAACTCTTTCAGCGCCGAATTGTTTAAAGTAGACTCTTCCATGTTCAAAATCGGGTGTGTCCATTTCTCAATTTATGAAAGTTTTGGACTATTTTGGTAAATAAAAGGCAAACAATGCTGATTTCAGGTGAGACAGCTCGTTACGAGCTGACTCACCTGAATATGCATTGTTTGCAAAAACCTCAATATTGCCTGTGGCGCTGAAAGAGTTAAGAAAGAAAGTACACATGGTATATATTAGATAGATAATATATGCGTGACATCAATATTTATGATGCATATTTCAAAACATGCTCCCTGTTATATTCTGTCGGCGCCAATGGCAATATTGAGGCTTTTGCAAACAGTGCAGATTCAGGTGAGTCACCTTGTAATAAGTTTTCTTATCTGAAATCAGCATTATTGGGGTGTTTTTAACTCAAAATTGTCCAAAGCTCTTAATACATGAAGAATGGAGTCTTCAATTTTGAAAACGGAAGAGTCTACTTTAGAAAATTCGGCGCTGAAATGTTTCAGATGTAATGAACGCAATACTGGTCACATTTATTATAGTGATAAGATGTAGTTTAAAAAGCCGTCGTTAAATTCTATTTTTATCTGACCTTCTGATATTTTTAAAAACGGTCTGCTTTCATAAAAATTAACATATAAGGTTAACGCTCTACTATATGGAAGTATGACGAATTATTTCGGTACATATTGTGTGATTGTTTTAATGGAGTTTTAGCCGTTTTCAACATGACTTCAGTTGTATCACAGCGACAGTTCACATATCCATGATCCCTGTGTTAACAAACCAGTACAAGGATAAGCAATGCAATGTGCCTTGTACACGGGCACTCCACCATAACTCTCGTGTCGCGACTCGGGATCAAACCCTGGACGCCCAGTTTCAAATTACCGACTCTAACCACTCGTCCATGGTGGATTCCTTTGATACAGAGGAATTTATTTTGGTGAGGACATTGAGAGGATGATTCCTGTGAAGTTTCATCCAAATAGACCCCATGCTTACAGGGTAGAATATGTTGATGGACGCACGACGGACGACGCGAAAAGTGCTACAACAATAATTCCTGTAAGCACTTCGTGCTAAGCTGAGCTTTCATATATGTGGGAAAAGGTTTATAAACAATTTAAAACATTTAAGATAACGCGTACGTTACATGCCCACATACAACAACTCTGCAGCAGACGACTTTGGTAACTAACAGCTGAACAAAAATATTGAATACCTCTTTAAATATATATATATGTGATAGAGTTGAAAACAAGGTGACAAAAGGAGAAATTGCTCGTTTTGAGCAATTTCTTCTTTTGTCAATATGCTTTCAAAAAGTCTTCTGCAGCAGAAACGTCAAAAAAGCGGTTTATGAGGGAAAGGATTTAATCAATTAGTCCTTGAACAGTACAGACAACAGCTGTCAACAGCTCACCTATGAAAATAAATGTTAACCCTTTCCGACATGCAACACAAATGCCGCAGACGTCATGTAAAACATCTAGGTTAAAATGCAAAACAGCAACATAAATAATAGTTTCAATTTTGTATAAAAATGCAAACAATGTGGCAAAAGAAGAACTCGCTTATTATGAGCAATTTCTCCTTTTGCCATACTGTTTTCAAAAGTCGTCTGTTGCAGATGCCCGTTTAGAAGTGCACCAGTAAGTCACCTTGGGCTTCATGCGACACGGTTGCAACTACGTCTTGTTAACATATGTAGTTACAACCGTTTTGCACAAAGCCATCGAATGTGAAAGGGTTAATTGTCTACCGATTTGTTAATCAGTGTCATCGTCCTCCAATGCCGGATATGACTAATCACAATCGAGAAAATGAGAATTCAACTATATGCCAGATACAGACGTACCATTTTGCCTACTTTTGAAAAACACAGATCAGACTGTAAGAAAGCTCGGGGATCTCTTTATATAGACTAGCCGTAGTTATACGTATGCCTATTTGTATACGTCGTGGCGTTTATTCAATAAGATGGAAGACATAAACAACGAGTATATAGCTGTAGTTTGTGATTGATGAACTTTGTGCACGGTGTGTTTTGTCACCGTAAAAGGTTGTTCAATCGTTTATAAGTAGAATTAGCCGTTTTACCCTTGATCTTTCAGCAAGGAGAAAGGATAAATTGTCTACCGACTTGTTAATCAGTGTCAGCGTCCTCGAATGTCCCTCTGCTCGAGGCACGAGAAAACGCCTATAGAATTGTTCGAACAGTGTAGTGTCAGATCAGAGTATGACTCCTCACATTCGAAAAAATGAGCATTCAACTATATGCCAGATACAGACGTACCATTTTGCCTACTTTTGAAAACATTGTTGGAAAAGGAGAAATAGCTCATGGTGAACAATTTCTCCTTTTGCCATTTTGTTAACACTATGTTATAACTTTAGTGTCCTTTTCAAGAGATTGTCCATATGTTGCCTAAGTCGTCTGCTGCAAAAACAATTATGTTGTATGCTGCAAACGATCGAAAAAAAAAATCAAATGTGAAGTTTGAACACAGATCAGACTGTAAGAAAGCTCGGGGATCTTTTCATATAGACTAACCGTAGTTACACGTATGCCTATTTGTCTACGACGAGGCGTCTATTTAATAAGATTGAGACATAACAACGAGTATATAGCTGTAGTTTGTGATTGATGAACTTTGTGCACGGTATTTGTTGTCACCGTAAAATGTTGATTTTATGTTTAACTCAAAATTGTCCGAAACTCTTATTACATGACGTATAAGGTCGTCCAATTTTGAACATGGAAGAGTCTACTTTAGGAAAGGGTTCAGATGAAAGACAGTCCAATTATTCATGTAGTGAACACAATACCGCAGTTATTATGTTACATCTCAATGCGTATCTGTTGAATTAATTATGAGTGTTAAGATGTAGTTTGAAAGGCCGTCGTTAAATTCTATTCATATCTGACTTTCTGATATTTTTAGAAGTGGTCTGTTTTTATATAAATTAACATATATATATTTTTTATTTTTTTTTATTTTTTAAATATATAACTTTATTTGCCACATGCATATATATGTGAAGGTCGTGGCCATCCTCCCTCATATAAACATATAAGTTCGGCACTTATTGTGTGTTTGTTTTTTTTTGTTTTTTGGGGTGGGGGGGGTTAGCCGTTTTCAACATGACTTCAGTTTTATCACAGCGCCAGTTCATTCACATATCCATGATCTCTGTGTTAACAAACCAGTACAAGGCTAGGCAATGCAATATGCCCTGTACACGGGCACTCCATCTTAACCATCGTGCTGCTACTGGCGAACGAACCCGGGACGTCCTGTTCCAAATCACAGACGCTAACCACTCGACCACGGCGGATTCCTTTGATACAGATTTAAAATATATATTAGAAAAAAAGCGAAATAAGATTTTTTCCCATTTACTTAGTTGCTATAAATTAAATGTTTGGTGTTTTGTAGATAATATGTTTGTCAGAAATTTCTTTAATCCATTCCCTCATACAACAAATCTGCTGCCGTCGACTTTAGAAATGTCTACTCAAAAATATGGAAAACTCTTAATTGTAGGTATAATTACTGAAAAATGTTGAAAACTTTGTGGCAGAAGGAGAAATTGCTCGTTTTGAGCATTTTCTCATTTTGTCACAAAGTTTTCAAAAGTCGTCTGCTGCAGATGCGTCAAAATGCAGGTGGGAAAGGATTAAGCATTTGATCTGTGGTGATAGGACGTGGTGCAGATTCTGATAAAACCCTGATCGCAAACTGTTTGCATAACGATGTTTATCCCTGTAGCACAGCTCTCATATAGGTCTATGTAAACGACCTTTAACGTATTAACGTTTTACCATTTACAACAAATGATAATCAGACGGCTTTAAATTAATCCAGGAAATAGAGGTGACATGTGTATGTTTTTATTTATCTCGTGCGCACGACATGCTAACGAGTTACTATGTCGTGCGCACTAGATACTAAGTCGTGCGCACGAGATACTATGTCGTGCGTACGAGTTACTAAGTCGTGCGCACGACTTTATTATCTCGTGCGCACGACATAGTATCTCGTGCGCACGACTTAGTATGTCGTATGCACAAGATAAATAAAAACGTACACATGTCACCTCTGTGCCACCGTAGTTTAATTATTTAAAAAAACAAAAATAAGTCGTTTGCTTCGGAGGCATTAAAGTAGCTTCATCATGTGGGAAAGGGATCAAGCAGACTGCATTTAAACGGTGTCCCAAGACAACCAACCTTTGAGTAATTATAACGATATGTCTACATTCCTGTTAAGGATCAAAGAGAGATGCAACCCTCTATGGCTTATTGGCCCTCAGTACGGAGCCGGATCAGACTACGCGGATGCACTGTCTGATCAGGATCTACACTGATTCGCGCAAAAGCCTTACAGTTGGTTGCCGCAGTGCAGAGCTCATATAAATGTAGCTAATTCGCTGCCAGTGTGTATACATGTATAGGGTTGTACCTCTTAATTATGGTGGCATATTACTGCCGTAAGATAACCAGTTAGTGTTTTGTAAATATTAACTGATTATCTAGTTAGGGTTTGCGAATTTCACTTAATAAGTAACATACTAACTAGTTAACTAGATAAGATTCGTGTTACCACTTATTTGATATTATCGAGACGTAAGACGAAAACAGGCATGAAAGTGCCCAGAACTGCCACCAGTTACCTTTTCTTGCTGTAAAATAAGACTTAAACGACCATTAACGTACAACTGAAATCCTATCTAGTTAACCACTTATTATGTCACATACTAACTGGTTAACTAGATAACATTCGTGTTACCAGTTATAAATAGATACTGCGGAGGTCCTTTGTATTTTTCCGCTATAGAAGTTGCAAGTTCATTCAGGAAAAATACAAAGGACCTCCGCAGTATCACTAACGTACAACTGAAATCCTATCTAGTTAACCACTTATTATGTCACATACTAACTGGTTAACTAGATAACATTCGTGTTACCAGTTATAAATAAATACTGCGGAGGTCCTTTGTACTTTTCCGCTATGGAAGTTGCAAGTTCATTTTGGAAAAATACAAAGGACCTCCGCAGTATCAATAACGTACAACTGAAATCCTATCTAGTTAACCACTTATTATGTCACATACTAACTAGTTAACTAGATAACATTCGTGTTACCAGTTATAAATAGATACTGCGGAGTTTCTTTGTGTTTTTCCTTTGGTCAGTTATCGATCCAAGGGAAAAACACAAAGGACCTCCGCAGTATATATTTATAACTGGTAACACAAATCCTATCTAGTAACAACTTAGTAATAGATACTGCGGAGTTCCTTTGTATTTTTCCTTTGGACAGTTATCGGTCCAAGGGAAAAACACAAAGGACCTCTGCAGTATCTATTTATAACTGGTAACACGAATCCTATCTAGTTAACCAGTTAGTATGTGACATAATAAGTAGTTAACTAGATAGGATTTCAGTTGTACGATAATGGTCGTATAAGTCTTATTTATTTATAACTGGTAACACGAATCCTATCTAGTTAACCATTTAGTATGTGACATAATAAGTAGTTAACTAGATAGGATTTCAGTTGTACGATAATGGTCGTATAAGTCTTATTTATTTATAACTGGTAACACGAATCCTATCTAGTTAACCAGTTAGTATGTGAAATAATAAGTGGTTAACTAGATAGGATTTCAGTTGTACGTTAATGGTCGTATAAGTCTTATTTTACAGCATATAGGTAACTGGTGGCAGTTCTGGGCACTTTCATGCCTGTTTTTAGTCTTATGTTTCGAGAATATCAAATAAGTGGTAACACGAATGTTATCTAGTTAACCAGTTAGTATGTTACTTATTAAGTGAAATTCGCAAACCCTAACAAGATAACCAGTTAATAGTGTACAAAACATTAACTGGTTATCTTACGGCAGTAATATGCCACCATACTTAATAGATAATTTAATATTTAATTTCCAAAAATAATATGGATTCAGAGATTTATAGTCAGTGGGAAATTATTGAAGAAGAAAAATATACCAGATAACATATTCAGGCGCGTAGCTGGGTCGATTTGTGGACTACGCACTATTGTAGGGGGGTTCGGGGGCATGTTCCCCCGTTGATTTTTTTTTGGTCTATATGGGCTCAGGTGACTTCTGGCGTATATTTCACAACATCTAAATGAGCCTTCTTGATACACTTATGTATGGCATATATACACAAAATACCCTTAAAACATTTGCAGCATTCAAAATATATTTTTTCTAACATTGACTGGCCCTTCAACAAAGGTGATACCTCGAAGACTCGAACTCGAAGGGCCAACAGTTAATAGTTTGGCCTATCAGTAGTTCTATGTATTCAATTTTGGACATTATGACGGCGAAGAAGCAGTTTATCCTAAAAATAAACATGTAGTATATTAAGAGTTATCGAAATGAAAATGCATAAGTAATCAAACCATTGCTCAATAGCCACGAGACCAATGATGAACCCGAACTGAGTGATCGCAGTTCATATGCCCCGGCTTTGGCTCCACCATAGTTTGGGAAGAGGTCATCTAAGCTGTCAACGACCGTCGTAAACGAGCATTTGAAAGTGTTAAGTGCGACTGTAATTTAGTCTGATTTTCCATGTGTTTTATTCTTACTTAGTTTCATGAAAACGCAACAACCGTTTGCCCGAGTAGTAAAACAGAAACGCCACTTCTTGAATGGTGTTTATCATGTTTCTGGCAAGTGGCTCCTCTGACGCATGAGTAAGCAAGATTTAGACAGTGAGCTTTGCAGTGGTTGTACTATCTGCCGAACTCGCTCAAACACCACGGAACTTTCCGGTCTTGTTGGATGCTCTATCGTAGCCTTACCGACTTGGTTGTATGGTCAAAGTACCTCACACAGAGCGCCACTTGCTCCATAGTAGACGCGTCAGTGGCTTCGTCTGTCATAAACCCAAGGAACGGAACACTATTGCATCTATTTCCTCTCTGATTTGAGCCCCGCATATCGTGATTATTTCATTTTGTATATCTGGTGAAGTGTATCGCGTCACCGTTCTTCAAATGATCGCGCAGCATAGGGTTATATTTGGCTTGGTATTCTTAAAGTGCTTTAAAGTTACTATGTGTATCCTCATGACCACGTATAGCTAGATTGTGTTTACAACAAAGGATATAATTGTATCAATTATGCCTGGTAATACATGTATGTTCTTGCTAACCAGGACATCATTGGCATAGGAAACTGATTGGGCAATGCTTTTCTCAATTCCAGACATAACTGCAGTCTAATGTTCAGCCGCTTCAAGCGAATGCGCATGTGTCTTGCCATAATGTGAGCGGTGATTACCTTGCAAAGATTGCTTGGGTCGGTTGATTGATGCAGGTTGCGCCACTAGCGATCACTTCTCAGATCCAAATAAATGGCACGGACCACAATTCGCCCCAGCAATAAACTTCAAATATCGTACTCCCATGTACAATATGAAAATACTATATGACTGTTTACAAACTACATAGGACATCTTATATTATCAATAAATATAGATTATCCATGTGACATTTTGTTCATGTCTGAATTGTACTGATATGCCGTTTTCACCCTTACCCCCCTTAGGGTCCAGTTTTTATTGCATTTTTCGCATTTGTTTCATTTTCATTTTTGGAACTCTCAAAATATTTCTTACGCACGTGCGTACGTGCGTAAGCCTAGCTACGCGATTAAGTTCAATTTCCAAGGAGGTAGATAGTTGTGTATATACATGTATACATAATATATTATAGCAACCGACAGCAGAACTTACAGACACAACTCATGAATGACGAAAATAAATGAGCAAATTGATGCTACGCTTCAAATGTACTGTCTCCCCGGGTCCCCATGTATCCGCCCCAAGTCTGTTTTGAGGTCGGTAGAAATTTCAACGTCTTCATTTTATTTTCATTGTCCAACCAACTCATCTTGTCATGAATGGTAACATTTATGGGTGTGTACATCTCACGCTGCAAAACGTCATCGAGACTCATTTTAAAAATGTCAACGCTGAACTTCATCTTAACGTATCTGAAAATATAAATAAAATAGATTGCTTTACAAGATACCTTTACACGGCGGGTATGAATGTGTTAGAGATCTCCTCATATCGCGTTTAGCGGAATTATTCGTGCATGTTGATTGAATACTAAAAATGCATTAATTATAACAACACGAAACACTGGTCCTGTCAGTTGTGCAAATACAGTCAACCCTATGCTAAAGACTAACTTTTTATAGCAATTCCCTATCTTTAGCAACGACAACTTTAATTTCCCATTTACTAATGTTCTGCATTATTGAACATGCAATTAAAAACCAACGGTGCACAAAGACCATCTTGTTCTATTCCCATGGATGGTCTTTAAACACAGGTTTGACTGTATACATATGAGCCCCGTGAAACTTCGCATCTCAAACATCCATACGGACGGTGAAGCCTCTGGCGAGACTGAGCGGATACACAGGCTCGCATGAGTCTCGTGTGTACACAGAATTCGGGGGATTGGCGTAAAACGGTTGTAACTAAAATTTGTATTTTTTTCCCAATGTTAATCACCTCGCCATGAAGTCTTTATAAGCGTCAAATCATTTTTCTTGGTAAAAATTGGAACGAGCAATGGCACCTAAATTTGTATTGTTTACAAAGGGGTCAAAATTGCCCCTAAACCAGGGTTTTCAAAAAAGGTATTTAGGTACAACCGTTTCACGCCAAGCCCTCGAGATGCAAAGGCGATCTATATCACTAGAAACGACTCATATTTAGATAAGGTACATACATCAAATGTTATCTATGTGACATATTCGAATTTATGTTTTCCTTCATATAGAAATGAAAGCACATGTATCTCATCATGATGTATACCTTTGTGCAAAGGTCATAATCAGGTTAAAACTGTCGAAGTATACTCATTGATTGATCGACATCACACAATGAATTATCTTTGAAAGGTGACTTACGCCCATTACATTAGTGGGTTATTTACAGCATGGAGGATTTTTTGTAATTTAACAGTACAATCGGAGATGTTTATGTATCGTGACACCGATGCATCAGTCACAATGCTTTTCCCCTAAACAACCTCGAGTGTCATGGACGGAAGTCATTACTTTGTGTACCATTTGTAAAGTATTGAATATGACTCGATCGGGAATGGAACCTCCCGTTCCCAAGGCAATTGATTGATTGATTGATTGATTGGGGTTTAAAGCCGTTTTCAACAATGTTCAGTCATATCACGGCGGACAGTTCAACTACTTAAGTGTTTCCTGGTTCTTTCCCACCAGTACAGTCCAAGCAACTGGCTGCTTTTCCACATTATACTGTTAGCCCATTGGTGGTAGACAAACGACGCGTGTCGCAAAGACTTTTGTCAAACGTCGGAAGTAATGATAACTGAGCTGGGGTAAAAAAACACAACCTCTGAATTGACAGCACACGTCGCTACATACTGAGCTTAAAAGGGAAACACCGCTTCGATGGTGTAGTTGTAGAGCGTCCCCCTCGGTACGGGAGGTTGCATGTTCGATACCCAGTCGTTTCATACCAAAGACTTTACAAATGGTACATGTAACTTACGCAGGAAACACCGCGATATAATTAAAAAAGTGTTGAAAGCGTAGTTAAATACCAAACAATAAATTAAAACCCCAAAGCAAACGCATTAACCACTACACCAATGAGACATTCAGGAAGTTACAAAACACTTGTCTTAGTTGAAAAATGCCATGTTCCTTAACAACTTTTGAAGCTCAAAACACTTAATTGTTGGTACTCTAAAGAATCGTTTCACCGAGCTTAATTTAGTATTAATAGGGTAAACGTCACAGTATCCTTCCCTGGTCCTAAACCTGGTCATTGCCTAGTTTTTTATGTAAGATTATCTTAAAAAACAAACAGTTTTGACAACACACGGTTCGGGGTGGGTGGAGTGTCAACAAGGTAGACCTGTTTACCTGGCATAGTCATCACGAAGAACACCGACGGACACCAAATTAACAATGACGTCAAGTTTCCCGTCACCATCCACGTCACCAATAGCACCTGCGTGAGAAATCAATTTGTCACATGATAGTTTTATTAGATGTCATGTATTCTCCTTTCCTTTTTTTCGCCCATTGAGATCGCTTTATTTCATCGTAATAGAAAGTTTCTATTTAAAGTAAAACTTTTTCTTTTCATAAAAGAAAGTTATATTGGGCGGGAGATATTAATTAGTCTCAAGATTTGAACATTCTCCCGAACATTGACAGTGACACTAAAGTTTTCTACTGATTTAGAACTTTCCGCATCACGTCTGGATTGTGACAAAGCAAATGTTTTATTGCGTTTCGTAAATATAATATTGTAGATGTACTATTTATCAAAGTCTCTCGTTCGAGATGCAAACGTGAGTGTCTATACGTGGTACGTTTGAAGTTTAAAATATATATAAACAGGCGATTGTTCATTACAAAATTTAATGGTCAGGACGACGATTGAAAACACTGAAACTTATTAACGCAGAATAGTTTGACCCAGTTTTAACGGAAATGGACACAAGGACTTATATTTATTATGGTAGAATCAGATGTTCACCTCCCTAGATGGTAGGAGTGTTGGAAATGCCCCCTATCGGTGGTAGCCACTAATGGCGCATGTGCACGAGTTCCCGGAAGTTAGGAGGGAATACACGTGGATATTGAAGTGAGAAGAAGCTTTTACACTTCTCGGACCAAGTGGTCAACTTTAGACACTTTGGAGACCAGACGTTATGCCATAGTTGTTTATCCCTTCGGAGGTTCGGCCAGGACAAAGCATCTATGGAAATACAATTTAGGCCAAATTAATGAACCGGAAGCGGTAGCCTAACGTTGATCTATACACCAAGGTTAACCATGGTATGTCACTGTTACTCGCACTAACAAACTAGATTATCAGTCACTTCCCTTGTTATTGTTTGGGGCGTCTGCATTCTGAACCAAAACTGAGAAATGTTCACCTGTGGTCCTTTCATCCGGCTGGACAAGTATGCAGTAAGTATCCTTGGAGCCCGATACCTCTTTTTCTCGTTTACCACGTGACCATGGAACCTCGTTGTCAGTCATTGTATGGTTTCCCCCATATTGGTCTATCACCTTTTCAACTGTTTTTTTGTCCTCTGATGTGAGCTCTGGAATTAAACATTTAATGGTTTTAGGGTGTTTTTTTGGTTTGGCATTGTCGCAATGAGCTTACTTATTTGCTACAGTTGGTCACGTCCAATTTTAAAATGTGTATTGACTCTAATAGATAAAAAGAATCAGTAACACAATGCTAATATCATCAGTTCACTTACGATGAAAGAAGTTGTGCCGTTCCTATATTTGTTATAAGCTTTTACACAGGTGGTATTAAAGTTGGCCATGTCATATTAATATATATGTATTTTACTATTAATATAACTGCATAAGGACTATCATGGAAACGCATTCCTCGTTATATCTTCTTAACATGTTACAGATAAAATAGATATCATAAAAGAGTACCTACCCTTTTACAGCTAACTTAAGGAAATTTAAAAGTAAAGCAGATATTATTTCAAAGTTCATGATACTATGCACAATTCATTCACCATTATTTATTTACTTAAGGTAATATTTAAAAAAGTTTATTCATGAAATTGAATGTTGTTAATATTCTTGTTCTCCTGTTCAATGGTGTTTTACGCCGCTTCAAAAGTATTTCAGTCATATCGGTGCATTTCAAGGATAGATTACTTGTACTGAAGTATGCTGGTTAGTTTATCCTGCGCACTAGTGGTGATATCCCCCACAACTCTTAGCGCCAGCGAAGGAAGTCACTATTCAAATGTTGAAGGTCCTTGACCTGGAATCAAATTTCGGTCTACCGCACACACGGTGGGCCGCTCAAACTGATACATAATGACGGCGATTATTCAAAGCTGAAACACATTTATCTTCTCAAACCATGGGCGGCTCTAACTGAAAACATATTTGTATACTACGAACTGTAAAAATATTTCTCTGATCCTCTTTCCCATAGTTTTATAGGTGCCTTCATAACAGTTCTATCAAGGGCAAATAACTCTGCCAGAAACACGTCCTGGTTGCTCTCACATTCGACGTAATCCTGCACGAAATAAAGAGGAGAAAACTAACAAAGTAATTTATTGACGACATATAGCATACATAATGCATGTGTAGGGTTTATTTCCTCCAAAAACGAAAATATCACAACATTAGAGGTAAATGTTAACTCCTTGCAAATGTCAAGATTCAATTGAAATAATGAACAGAATAGTAACCCTCCCTTCCCCACATACAAAAAATCCGCAACACAAAAATGTGTAAAATCTCTGTAAATAAGAGTCTGATTATTTCATAGAGTTGAAGAAAGTATAGCAAAAGGAGAAATTGCTTATCATGAGCTATTTCTCCTTTTACGACAATGTATTCAAAATATATCGGCTATAAATGTGTCAGAATGTGAATATATGTGGTCATGGGTTAAACTTCACATGTAAGGGTCTAGATTTTACCATCTTCATCGCATCATACCCGTGTACACCTTTTACAACTACATCAGAGCCGCCATAGAGCATTCGGCAACAACGAGGGCTATTAATCCAGGGTTCATGAGTCCGAGCCCCGGCTCGGCCATTAATCACTTCCGATGATTGACAAATGGCATTAGACTAGGGTCATTTGTCCCTCCACACATAGGCTGAATAGTCTATATGGGTAAGTTCAGAGTTGCCTGGGAAGAATATTGTGTTGCGAGCTGGTGCAAAAAAGCCCTGAAAACACGTGCGGTAGTTTGGCAGAAATGCTTTTGAAATGGTTTTGAAAGCGGCGTTAACTTTTTTCACTGCCATATTTCACAGAGACGGGCAATCTCCTACGCAGAGTTGTCGTTCCTTACACTCACCATATATATGGTGAGTGTAAGGAACGACAACTCTGCGTAGGAGATTGAGAGACGGGTCGTTACGAGCTGTCCGACCTGAAATCTGCATTGTTTGCAAAAGCCTTTAATTGCCTTTTGCAGCGAAGGAGTTGATGCATATTCAGCAGACGATTTTATAAAACGTAATGAGCAATTTTCTCTTTTGTCATAATGTGTTCACCTCTATTCAAGAATTATTCTTTCATTTATTGAGATTATCAATATTTTTTCCTGTATGTTTTCAAAGTCGTCTATTGTAGATGTTTTGTATGTAGGATAGGGTTATCAAAGTACATTGGAACCTGTGTATAAAGACCACCCATTGAGAAACATCAATATGATCTTTGTTCACATGTGGTCGTTATTTACAGGGTCATTTATGCAGAATTTCAGTTTTTTTAAGAGGTGGTCTTTAGTACAGGTGTGACTGTACATTAATCGCACGCCTACCTTATCTATGACAGCCCGTTTATGTTTAAAGTGACTGTCAGGTAGTAGGATGCCACTCAAATCTTCGTTCTCCTTCGTGATTACTATCTCCTCGGCGTCCCACGAACCATCTTGCGTTACACGGCGGTTGATCTAGGATATAGAGAAAGTTACTTACGCGTAATTATACAATAAAGACACTGTCGTCTTCATGAAAGAAAATACTCCCTTTTTTCCAGAGAAAAGTGGAGCAATGGAACAAACTGTCAAAACCTGTTGTAGGGGCAAAGAGTGTTAAAATTTTAAATAAGTGATGTTATAATGGAATGTGTCTTTTAAATGTGTACCAAATGTTGATGGACCGGAAGTCAAAACAACCATATTAAACGTACCAAAGAGAGGCGAATGCCTAATTACAGATCTCGACCAGATGCCTTTAAGAAAATAAAAATGTCTTCTTTATATATAATAGATGTTCCTTTTTTTCCTTTTTTTTTTATTAGCGTGCCAGGCCCCTATGGTCTCGTCGACAAGGTAAGTGATACGCTAATGGTTTTTTTTCTTTCTTGAAAACAATTTATTATGAGGAAATAAAGAAATAAAGTCGTTCAAAGTAAAAGTGATAATCAATTACAATCAATTGTCCTCGGGGAATGTCATTAGACGAAGATGCAGTTGTAACCCTTCATCTGATATGAATTAGTAGCAGACGACGTTTGAAGACATTGTGTGCTTGAAACGCGCCTTTCCAACAATGTTTTTAACACTACATTAACATTACTCATTCACCGTGTGTTTCCCTGGATGTTTTCAAAGCAGACAACTATAAAAAAAAAAAGCATGTCAGAAAAATGATTATTTCCCTGATCTATGATCTGTGAATATTTCCCTTTATTTCTAAACGACCATGGTCAGCTTCGCGTGATGTTGTAAATTATAATTCACGAAAAGTGCCGGCAATAGCCGAGTATTGAGTTGGGTTCTACACTCACGACTCTCTGTATGCCCGTGGCCCCGTGTATGGCGCCTTCGTTCCTGTCGTCGTGTCCGTTACGGCCCTGGGCTCTGAATATAAACACGTCCCTGTTCAAGGAGTTTGACCGGGCAACGAGGTCGGACGATACGTCATACTTGTTGGTGGTCAAGTTCCACAATACGCTGCCATCTTTACCGTCTATGACCATAGTCTAACATAGAAAAGCAGCATTATTGTTGGGGTTGTTTGGTAACAGTATGCCAGTTGCTTGGGCAGACTGTTTTGTGGAGTACTTGTGTGAGAAAGCCATGGAGCCATGAAACAGAAGGGTAGATTAATTGCTCACCGGGATATGACTGAAAAATTATATGTAATGTAATAAATGCCTACATGCACCTTCTGACAAAGAAACTTGAAGTGTAGCCTTACCAGTGTCTATGCAAATATGTATTTAATTTATGTCATAGTGTCATCAGGAGCCCAAATCGCTAGAAGCGCCTCAAATGTAAATAGTTTGAACGTACTATTGTGTATTTTATGGTGGAAGTATGTTGTTAATATAGATATGTGTGTCCAGCCTTTTCGGTCATTCTCTGGTATGATATTAAATGGACACACAGTTGAAAGAAGTAATCCCTTCCCAACATGCAGCCGCATTCTGACGCACTTGCAGCAGACGATTATACCTAGCAATTTACCATGTTGCCACAATGGTTTCAGCCCTTCCATAATTATACTTTCATTCATACAGAGTTTCCATATATATGCCAAGCCCCGGCAGCTTAGTCGGTAGCGACCCGGCCTGTTGTGAGCTTAAACCCGAGCTCGGCCAACACTCTTTCCGACGTTTGTCAAAGGTCACTGTGACTGGGTCATTCGTCTTCCACCACTGGGCCACAGTATATGTGTTAAAGCAGTCAGTTGCTTGGAAAGACTATGTGTTTAGTGCTCGTATGAGATAGTAAGGAAACATATGCGCATGTGAACTGGCCGCCGTGAAATGACTGAAATTTTGTTGAAAAAGGCGGTAAATCCCAATTAATCAATCCATATACTTGCCCAGATGTTTTCAGTCATCTGCTGCAGATGTGTATAAAGATGGAACGGATTAAATCCCTTGTTGGACAGATCACTAACTACGGTGTTCCGTTAGGGCCATCGTGCTATCGCGTTGTCAACAAGCACGCGCGTGATGACACGATGACACGATGACACGATGGTGATGGTACGATGACACGATGGTGATGACACGATAGCACGATGGCGATGACACGATGACACGATGTTGATGGAGCGATGCTACGATGGCACGATGACGATGACGCGATATTACATCGCATCATCGTCATCGTGCCATCGTGCCATCACCATCGTGTCATCGTACCATCACCATCGTGTCATCGTGTCATCACCATCGTGTCATCGTGTCATCACCATCGTGTCATCGTGCTATCGTGGCATCGCGTGTGCGCGATAGCACGATGGCCCTATGCACACCGTACTAACAAATCAAAACTTACATCTGTTGTATTATAAAATGGCCAGGCGCCGACGCTCCAGTGGACCATGAAATCTATGACGTCATCATCGTTGAAATAACCAGGAGCCGGAGAGCTGTTGCAGAGATTCAACATTAACCCTCTTGCTGCCAGAAGCAATTTAAGGCTTTTGCAAACAATGCAGATGCAGGTGAGACAGCTCGTAACGAGAGGTCTCTCCTGAAATCTGCATTGTTTGACACTTAGACATTACATTTTACCAAATCTCCTGTTGGACTCAACTGGAGTGGTGCAATTTTAAACATGAAAGAGTCGACTTTGTGAAATTTGGCAGTGAAAGAGTTAACCCTTTGAATGCTGGATTTTTTTAAAATTGACGTATACAGGTTGGCATTTGCAAGAGTCCATAGCCAAGGTAAGGTATTTCAAAACAAAAGTTTGAGTTTAGCGGAGTACAGTTTAGAGCTTTGTCAGACTGTACAGTGTTTGCATAAATGAGCCGTCCCGCGAGAAAACCAACATTGTGGACACTGCGTAAAGTATCGACCCGGATCAGCCTAAGCATGCCACGCATACAAACCCGGACACACACTTTTCGACTCCTGTTGATTTTCTGTTTCGGGAATCATTACTCTTTACCTCTATCCCCCTAAGACGGACTGTGTCGGTCCGGATTAGCCTGCGCGGACTGCTCAGGCTAATCTAGGTCGAAACATTACGCAGACCATAATGTTGGTTTTCTCGTGGGACGGCTCAAATTGTGTTGTATATGCAATTTGTTTTAAACCCTAAGTTTACCAATCTAAGGACTACAAATTAGCTGGCTTTATTTACTTTTTTGCTAAAAATCACATATATCTGTTACGTAAATTAAGAACATTATCGAAACATTTGCTTTGATTTATGTAATGTTCTAAGTTAATAATAGAAAAACACAATATTATAGCAGCGACATGTGGCAACCAAAGTTAACTTTAAAGTAATAGCAATAACACATAGGACGATCTCAATGTAAACTCATCACTAACACACTGAGAATGGTATAAATAATGACGAGATCGAGTGGTAAAGGGCGAGGATTTGGAACCGAACGTCCTGGGTTCGATTCCATGGTGGAGTGCCCTAGGGCAAGGCACATTTCCTAGCCTACGGTATCAGTTCGTTTACCCAGGGACCATGCATAAGTGATCTGTGTCGGTGATATAACTGTAATTATGTTGAAAAACGGCTTTAAACCACAATAAAGCAACAACAACAAAGAAGAGGAGAAAATATATTCACATACCTATAGGATTCCCTGTCTTCGAACTTGATTTTCCACATGCTGTTGAGTGTTTCGCCATCATACAACACCATGTAACCGTTGAAGGAGTTCACTAGAATGTCCTTGACCCCGTCGTTGTTCATGTCGATCAATACGGGCGGTACCATGACACCCTTGTCCTCGCTCCTGGGGACAAGAAACAACACAGGGGTTTAAACCATATCCATATAAGTATTACAAAGGAATAGATAAGGAGAAGTAAACAGATCTTGCTTCCACAATATCTCTGTAATCAATCATTAAAACATATGTTCTGGGTACTCAAAAGAAGCGTCCCACTGAGAAGATTCTTTTGAGTGCCCACAACATAGGTTTGGGAGCTCTAATTCACGATTCAAATATTTTATTGAAATTTATCCACCGGCCCATAATATAAACAATACATATGAGGCGTTCCACGAGAAAACCAACATTTTTGACTCTGCGTATTGTATCGACTCAGATCAGCCGGGCCGACACATTCCGTCTCAGGGGGATAAAGGTATAGAGTAATGATTCCTGAAACAGAAAATCCACAGAAGGCGAAAAGTGTCTGTCCGGGTTAGCCTGCGCGGCATGCTTATGCTGATCCGAGTCGATACTTTACGCAAAGTCAATACTGTTGGTTTTCTCGTGGAACGGATCATATATAGTTTTGCCCCCACAAAATACAATAACTTGTATTTACCTCTAGTTGTTATGTTACAAACTATATACCATAGATAGGAACTAGTGTAATAAACAGACGAAACCGATGTTAGAAGCTAACGGAAATTGTGAAACTTGGAGACTTTGGCTCATAATTATGCTACTTTCATTTATAGTGCATAAACAATGTTATTTTGTCTAGATATTCTCAAAGTTCAAAATTTCAAATATATAGGCCACCGGCCTCTTATATAAACAAAACATGTATAGGTCGACCCCCAACAAAATACAAATATGTGTAGATTACTTTCCTGTAGTTGTTATTTATTCAAATAAAATGAATAGCAACTAGTGTAGATAAAGATCAGAATATATGGATGGTAAATACTAAGGTTAGACGCTTCATTTCTTATCAACAATCTTTTGTGCACAAATTTACATATATTGAATAAATTTGATTTGACGCAAAATGACATGTATCTAGTGAATGAGTCGGCTGTTTTAATCTTGATATCACCTATATAAATTTTCCTAAATTTCTCATAACGTTTGAAAAAGAGAAAAACATGAAATTCATCCTCAATTTCATCAATTGCGAATTTGTCAGTGCAAATCCTCTCTTCTCTTGGAGCATTATGATGTCTGCTTACTTCAATATTCAGTTTATGATCCGAGCACCGAATTTTATGTGTTTTACTAGAATTACTTAGAGCATTATGCCAATCTTGTTGTAAAGAATCCTTAACTCTTTCCCTCATATAGACGCTTTCTGACGCCTCTGCAGCAGACGGCTTTTTGAAAACATTGTGACAAAAGAAGAAATTGCTTAAAACGAGCAATTTCTCCTTTGGCCACAATGTTTTCCACTTTTAGTTATAGGTTATCCATTCAATTATAGAGATTTTCTAGTTTTTGACAACATATGTTCAAAGTCGTCTGCTGCAGAATTGTCGTATGAGGGAAAGGGTTAAGCCTTATTTGGAATTCTGAGAAACTTATTTATATTTCCAATATTCTTGGAAATCCAGATGTATCCGGGACGTAAATAAATAATAAATTTCTAACTTTTGTTGCGTCTAAAAAAGATGCCATAATATAACATTGCTTTGGATATATATGGGCTGGCATTTGTATTTATTTGGACCAGTACTTTAGAAACTAACCAAATACTCCATACATAAAGGGAATCGGCCACATTGACCTAAGACCATTTGATTGCAAGTTCCTTTATTTACCCCAAAGGAATTGTTTACAAGCTGAAATGTGTGTCTTTTCAAGAATATATCTGTATTTGTACCCCCATAGCTCTGAAATTGGTTTTACCATTGTATTAAATATTTGAAATGTAATCCAAGGCTCCAAAACGATGACGTTGTGCACGGATAAAATTTAACTCTTTCCCATCATACGACAATTCTGCAGCAGACGACTTTGAACATATTTTGTCAAAACATAGAAAATCTCTATAATTGAATGGATAACCTATGACTTAAAGTGGAAAACATTGTGTCAAATGAGAAATTGCTCGTTTTGAGCAATTTCTTCTTTTGTCACTATGTTTTCAAAAAGTCGTCTGCTGCAGAGGCGTCAGAAAGCGTCCATATGAGGGAAAGGATTAATGACTTTTTAGACTGTGCTACTAGACTAAAAACGCTTTAGACCATTTTAGTTTAGGGGTGAAAATTAAATCCAATTATTTGTAAACATTAACTTGTTGCAATATGTTTATTGTAAAGGAACCATTTTTCACTTTTTCTCAGAGGACCACCATTTCTAAACACTAATACCTAAGTCTTTTTTAGATTTATAGACATACCAACAGTATTTGAATAGTCTTCAGTTGCATTTATTTGTCTCTTTAAGTGTACGACTTTATCAGCTGGGCTTGCTAAATCATCTGCGAACATTAATGTAATAATATTAGGAATGTTAGTGGTTACGAAAATGCGTGAGTAACATTTAGTCATGACATAGGCATAGAATAAATAAATAAAATATCAAGGGAAGTAACTAGTACGGGAATCTTCCACTTTCAAGCAAGAGTTGTTGTTCTTGTAAATGCTCAACAGTATTTTTTAGACAATTACCAGATATTCCTTTAAGTGCTAACATTTCAAACAAGGTTTTATGTGAAACATTATCAAATGCTTTTTCATATTCAATGACTATGAATGTTTGCTGTAGAAACGTCAAATTCGTCTGCACGTGGAAGATAGTTAATAGAGTAGCCCTGTTATGACGAAATGACTTGAATGTCTGCACGTTGAAGATGGTTAATAGAGTAGCCCTATTATGACGAAATGACTTGAATGTCTACACGTATAAAATGGTTAATAGAGTAACCCTGTTATGACGAAATGACTTGAATGTCTGCACGTGGAAGATGGTTAATAGAGTAGCCCTGTTATGACGAAATGACTTGAATGTCTGCACGTGGAAAATGGTTAATAGAGTAGCCCTGTTATGACGAAATGACTTGAATGTCTGCACGTGGAAAATGGTTAATAGAGTAACCCTGTTATGACGAAATGACTTGAATGTCTGCACGTGGGAAATGGTTAATAGAGTAACCCTGTTATGACGAAATGACTTTAATGTCTGCACGTGGAAAATGGTTAATAGAGTAACCCTGTTATGACGAAATGACTTGAATGTCTGCACGTGGAAAATGGTTAATAGAGTAGCCCTGTTATGACGAAATGACTTGAATGTCTGCACGTGGAAAATGGTTAATAGATTAACCCTTTTATGACGAAATGACTTGAATGTCTGCACGTGGAAATGGTTAATAGAGTAACCCTGTTATGACGAAATGACTTGAATGTCTGCACGTGGAAAATGGTTAATAGAGTAACCCTGTTATGACGAAATTACTTGAATGTCTGCACGTGGAAGATGGTTAATAGATTAGCCCTGTTATGACGAAATGACTTGAATGTCTGCACGTGGAAGATGGTTAATAGAGTAGCCATGTTATGACGAAATGACTTGAATGTCTGCACGTGGAAAATGGTTAATAGAGTAGCCCGTTATGACGAAATGACTTGAATGTCTGCACGTGGAAGATGGTTAATAGAGTAGCCCTGTTATGACGAAATGACTTGAATGTCTGCTCGTGGAAAATGGTTAATAGAGTAACCATGTTATGCCGAAATGACTTGAATGTCTGCACGTAGAAAATGGTTAATAGAGTAACCCTTTTATGACGAAATGACTTGAATGTCTGCACGTGGAAAATGGTTAATAGAGTAACCCTGTTATGACGAAATGACTTGAATGTCTGCACGTGGAAAATGGTTAATAGAGTAACCCTTTTATGACGAAATGACTTGAATGTCTGCACGTGGAAAATGGTTAATAAAGTAACCCTGTTATGACGAAATGACTTGAATGTCTGCACGTGGAAAATGGTTAATAGAGTAACCCTGTTATGACGAAATGACTTGAATGTCTGCACGTGGAAAATGGTTAATAGAGTAACCCTTTTATGACGAAATGACTTGAATGTCTGCACGTGGAAAATGGTTAATAAAGTAACCCTGTTATGACGAAATGACTTGAATGTCCGGATATTCTGAAGTCAGCATGTTTTATGTTCATCAGTCGTTTTGGGCTTAACCCTTTACCACTTAAAGCAATTCTGCAGCAGACGAATTTGAAAACATATGGTTGGGAAATATGGTAAATCGCTATGAATAAACATTCTCTCATTAAATAAAAGTTCAAAACATTGTAGCAAAGGGAGAAGTTGATCATTATGAGCGATTTCTCCCTTTGCTACAGTGTTTGTTAAAGTTGTCTTCTGCAGAGGCGTCACAAATCAATTATTAAAGCAATACTTATCTCTTTTTATTCCTAGTTACTCAATACACTTTAACCATTTCCCTCATATATACGTTTCTGCAGAAAACGGCTTTTTGAAAACACAGTGACAAAAGAAGAAATTGCTCAAAACGTGCAATTTCTCCTTTTGCCACAATGTTTTCCACTTTTATTCATAGTTTTTTTTAAGTCGTCTGCTGCAGAATTGTCGTATGAGGAAAAGGGTTAAAGTTGTCTTCTGCAGAGGCGTCACAAATCAATTGTTTAAGCAATACTAATCTCTTTTTGTCCCCCGCTTTTAGCGAAAGCTGGGGACTATTATTTCTCATTCGTCAGTCAGTCCGTCAGTCCGTCAGTCCGTCCGTCAGTCACGCTGTCACAAAAACTTTAACCTTGGTCATAACTTCTGAACCGTAATAGGTACTGCTTTCATATTTCACATGTGTATTCCTTGTGACAACCCCTTTCCATCAATACCAATTTTTTTGACCTTGTGACCTTGACCCTGGCGGGGGACCATGATTCTCTGAATTTGCTTGTTTTTCCTAGTTACTCAATACACTTTGTATATTCATATTGCGCTTTGTAAACAACTGTTCAATCACTTAATGTAGATGTACTATATCGAGGGATTGGCGTGAAACGGTTGTAACTAAAAACCTATTTTGAATACCCTGGTTTAGGAGCAATTTTGACCCCTTTGTAAACAATGCAAATTTAGAAGCTATTGCTCAGAACGAGCATTGGCACCTAAATTTCCATCGTTTACCAAGAAAATGATTTAACGCTTTTAAAGACCTCATTGCTACATGATTAACCTTGGTAAAAAAAAAAAATGCCAATTTTAGTTACAACCGTTTCACACCAAGCCCTCGATACAAGCTTTGAGCTTTCATTCCAATCCTTGTCGCACGTAATGATTGTATCAGTGATATTGTGTCTCAGTATATCGAATACAATATGTTTAACCCTTTCCCTCATACGACAATCCTGCAGCAGACGACTTTGAACATATTTTGTCAAAAAATAGAAAATCTCAATAATTGAATGGATAACTTGTGACTAAAAGTGGAAAACATTGTGGCAAAAGTAGAAATTGCTCGTTTTGAGCAATTTCTGCTTTTGTCATTATGTTTTCAAAAATCCGTCTGCGGCAGAGGCATCAGAAAGCGTTTATATGAGGGAAAGGGTTAAACTAAAACGAATAGTTTTCATCTGGGAAAAGGTTAGATATCCTTGAAGCCTCGAAGGAAAGTGTTTTCAGATTTATATTTGAATTGATCAAATAATGATGTATTATGATTTGAATTGTTACGAATTTGAAAAACCTCATAAGGTTGGTTTTCGTACAACGTATTTACCCCCTTTCCCTCATATAGACGCTTTCTGACGCCTCTGCAGCAGACGGCTTCTTGAAAACAAAGTGACAAAAGAAGAAATTGCACAAAACGTGCAATTTCTCCTTTTGCCACAATGTTTACCACTTTTTGTCATAGGTTATCCATTCAATTATGGAGATTTTCTATGTTTTGACAAAATACGTTCAAAGTCGTCTGCTGCTGAATTGTCGTATGAGGGAAAGGGTTAAATATGTGTATGCTATGCTGTTTTCGTGCGCAACATTTTTGAATCTGAGTTTCATTTATAGCAAAATCGTGTACAACAAGGTGACAAGGTGATTGAGTTACCGTTAATGTACTCCAATTATTTAATATATGTGAGCCGTTCCACGAGAAATCCAACATTATGGACCCTACGTAAAGTATCGACCAGGATCAGCTTTAAGCATGCCGTGTAGGCTAATCCGGGCAGAAACTTTTCGCCTCAAGTTTCAAGAATTATTATTCTTTACCTCTAAACTTCTGAGACGGAATGTGTCGGCCTGGATTAGCCTACGCTGACTGTGCATGCTGATCTGGGTCGATACATTTTAAACGGTCCATACTGCTTATATATTAGTTGCGTCCCATTGTATTGAAGTGTTACTGTCGGTTTTAACCTGAAGCTGGTGAAGTGTTGAAGACGACATACAACAATAAAATGGATAAAGCAAATTCAAACGGTGAGGTTTGCACAATCCTTACTTGAAGATAGGAATAGTTCCGTTTCCATAAGGCTCCTTAAGTCCCCATTGGTCGTATTTTCCGCGGGTATTCGCCACTGGATGGTCGCGTGGAAGGTCCTTAACGTACCGGTAAAAATCGGGAATGGATACAGCGATTAGCTCCCCTGAAAATACGTGCACGGCTAATTATGTGTGATTTCCGTTGATTATCAATTTACCCTTGCTAGATACAATATATTATTTTTTATAATCTTAGAAAACAAGCCGATTCTTAAATTTATTATTTTGTGTTGACTTTGGATAATTATCTTTATAGTTCATGCTGTGTTCCGTGTGATGTTTTCATATAGCTAAAATTGTAGAATTTCGTCTAAGGATTATTTGTTGTGATTTAAATTTCTTATAAAATGTTAATAGCCAGTCTCTGTAATCACCTTAACTTTTTTCGGCACGCATGGTCACGGATTTCTTAAACTTATTCAACATGTAGACATCGGTGGACTATTTAGAAATATGAAAATATGTATAACTGAACATATTTAACGTGTTCTCCCTTCTAAACGAGTGATTTATGTGATTACCTTTCTTTTTATATTATAATTGTTTGACCACGAGGGATCTTTAACCATTTCCCTCATATACACGCTTTCTGACGCCTCTGAAGCAGACGGAATTTTGAAAACATAGTGACGTGCAATTTCTCCTTTTGCCACAATGTTTTCAACTTTTTGCCATAGGTTGTCTCCATTCAATTATAGAGATTTTCTATGCTTTAACAAAATATGTTTAAAGTCGTCTGCTGCAGAATTGTCGTATGAGGGAAAGGGTTAACTCAATGTATTTGAATATTGTTACTCATAATTCAAGCTTCTGAAATGAATACTTTTCCATACATCGTTGTATAGAAATAAAGCGTATTATATAATGTAACCTCCTCGGTGATGTAATGAAAAAAACGTCCGCCACGTAAATGAGAGGTGAATTGTTGATCCCCGGCCGAGTCACACCGAATACTTTAACCCTTTCCCTCATACGACAATTCTGCAGCAGACGACTTTGTACATACTTTGTCAAAACAACGAAAATCTCTATAATTGAATGGATAACCTATGACTAAAAGTGGAAAACATTGTGGCAAAAGGAGAAATTGCTCGTTTTGAGCAATTTCCTCTTTTGTCACTATGTTTTCAAAAAGCCGTCTGCTGCAGAGGTGTCAGAAAGCTCCTATATGAGGGAAAGGGTTAAAAGTAGTATCCTTCTTTCTCCTACATTCGGCCCTTTACACTCGTTTCGTGACGTATAAGAAATATTTTTTTCGAGAAACATTTTTTGTCTGCATAACTCGTCAATGTCATCGAATCGTTTTTCTAAGTTCGCATTTTACCTCCGGTTACTATCCTTTATATTTTGGCAATATGAAACTAGGTCACGAACTGATGAGAAAGCGTTTTGACGTTCACGACCGATAAACAGGTGTATATTTGAAATATATTTTCAAAATATTTCTTATTTTTGTTTATGTTACCAGTTTGTGTTGATACTTATCTAAAATAAAATAATAGTTAGACCACTCGCTTCTTCATATCGAAATGCGCATGCGCGAACATCGATGCTAAAGGTCACGAAACTAGAACACAACAGGAGAGTAATGGCTGTCCTTACTTGGCGCTCCGGAGTGTGGGTTTTTTGCATTCCGACTGACTCGCTGGTGATAGGATGAATAGACACGTAGATAGGGGCGTAGCTTGACAATAATCAATGTAGGCCGTCTCGTGAGAAAATCAACATTGTGGACCCTAAGCATGCCACACAGGCGTACCCGGATATACCATTTTCGCGTCCTGTGGATTTTCTGTTTCAGGAATCACTACTCTATCTATCCCCCCCTTAGACGGAATGTGTCGGCCGGATCAGTCTGCGCGGACAGGCTGATCTGGTCGATACATTACGCAGATGTGTATTGCCGCAGCTGCATTTTTGGGGCATTTTTAGAAAAAAATGTGTACTCACGTGCCTACAGTGCCTCAAGGGAGCTACGCCCCTGGTATAACTGGTAAGTTACCTCAAAAACACCGTGATTTAACAGGAAAAAATGATGAAAGCGGCGTTAAACAGCATTTAATCAAACACACCAATATCTTACCTCCAATTGTTTCCCCGCCAGTCCCTATAAGTATATACTGGGAACCATCCTTTCTCTCGTGTATAACCGGCGACATGTATGTCTCTCTCTCGCGGGGTGTTTTCATGAAGGTACCAATGCTACGACCAGTCTTTCCCGACACCATCATAATGTGTCCCGACCGTCTGTTGTGATCCTGTGGGGGCATGAAAAGAGCCTAGATATAGTAATATAGCATATTGGACAAGCGTTAAGAAATAATGTGTATGTTCATCAATGTAAGCTGATCGATTCAAAGGCACAATGTTTGTTAAGCCCTTCTGTAACTAATTTTAAAACAAAATCCAGATCAACCTGTGCGAATATACAGCTTGATCTGAATCTTCAAAGGTCGAAAATACCCAACGGTTGATGCTCAAAGACCATGACTCACATTGTACTCACGAATCAGAATTCCAGTTATTCTACCTATCATATAAGGGCTGATCACACTAATCACGGCCTTCTGGATATTGGCACCCATGCACAGAACTGTGGGATAGGGGACTACTATATGAAAATGTCCAACTCCATTGATCGGCTATTGTACACATTTATGTGCAGACAAAATGTCTTAAACCTTTGCAACATCCATGATTCAGCCCGAATCGTTCACTGTATACATGATCTGCATGGTGGAATAACGGACGGTTGTCGGAGTAGTATTAGGTATTTCAATGTACCAACACTAACATAGTTCTGTATCAAACTCAAACTTATAATTATATTATTTACTTTAAAAAATCAATGGACTTTTGTGTTGATAGCAAAGTGGATGATGGTAAGGGATCCTAATGATTTCGATTACGGTAAGGGATCCTAATGATTTCGATGATGGTAAGGGATTCTAATGATTTCGATGACAGTAAGGGATCCTAATGATTTCGATGATGGTAAGGGATCCTAATGATTTCGATGACGATAAGGGATCCTAATGATTTCGATGACAGTAAGGGATCCTAAAGATGTCGATGACAGTAAGGGATCCTAATGAGTTCGATGACGGTAAGAGATCCTAATGATTTCGATGATAGTAAGGGATCCTAATGATTTCGATGATGGTAAGGGATCCTAATGATTTCGATGACAGTAAGGGATCCTAATGATTTCGATGATGGTAAGGGATCCTAATGATTTCGATGACGATAAGGGATCCTAATGATTTCGATGACAGTAAGGGATCCTAATGATTTCGATGATGGTAATGGATCCTAATGATTTCGATGATGGTAAGGGATCCTTATGATTTCGATGACGGTAAAGGATCCTAATAATTTCGATGATTTTAAGGGATCCTAACGATTTCGATGACGGTAAGGAATCCTTATGATTTCGATGACGGTAAAGGATCCTAATGATTTCGATGACAGCAAGGGGTTCTAACGATTTCGATGACGGTAAAGGATCCTAATGATTTCGATGATGGTAAGGAATCCTAACGATTTCGATGACAGTAAAGGACTCTAATGATTTCGATGACAGTAAAAGACCCTAATTATTTCGATGACGGTAAATGATCCTAATGATTTTGATGACGGTAAAGGATCCTAATGATTTCGATGATGGTAAGGAATCCTAATGAGTTCGATGACAGTAAGGGGTCCTAACGATTTCGATGACGGTAAGTGTTCCTAATGACTTCGATTTCAACGGTTTTACGATTATTCTGTCCGTTATAGACACCAGTAGGATTAAAGGTGCTGAATTCCAGATGGAGAACACATTATTGTTACGTTGGAACTTCTACAAATATTGCTAATAGTGACAACAAAGTTAGTGATAAATAGTTCAAAAACTTTTTGGCAGTAAATATTTAAAATCAGTCAATTGAAAGTCATGAAAATGTACAATATTTGACTTACTGGGTATGTCTACTCATGAAAAATAAAGCATAAACGATCAATATTTAGATGTTTTTCGTACTGGAAAGTGAAATTATGATCCTAATATTTCAAGACAACTTTTGAACAGTTTACAAACGTTGACTATACTATCTATAATCTGGAGTTTAGCAAAAGAGCTATGTTTAAAGCACTGGTGTGAGATCCAGAGAATACTATGAGAAGATGAACAGGGGCGTAGCTCCCTTTAGCACTGCAGGCACGTACCTACACATTTTTCTCAAAATGCCCCCAAAATGCAGCTGTGGCGATAGACACCTGCGTAATGTATCGACCAGATCAGCCTGCGCTGTCCGCGCAGACTGATCCGGCCGACACATTCCGTGTTAGGGAAATAGATGTATAGAGTAGTGATTCCTGAAACAGAAATATACAGGAGGCGAAACGTGTCTATCCGGGTAGGCCGGTGCGGCATGCTTAGGCTGATCTGGGGTCGATACTTTACGCAATGTTGATTTTCTCACGAGACGGCCTACACGTTGATTATTGCAAAGCTACGCCCCTGATGAACACTGAGAATCTATTGTTGGCTTTACCTCAGCCGACACCGTAGGGTCACCGCCATGTGCGATGACAATATCGGCAACGCCGTCGTCATCTACGTCCGGTAAAATGGCCGGGGAGTATATATTCCAACTACGATTTAGGTACCGTTTGTCCAGGGTCCAAAATAATTCTCCTGCAATTTTATAAACGTTTAAAATTGATAGTTCATAGTCGCGCGTTCACGAAACTTTCAAAACTATAAAATTGATTCTAATTGTCACAAGTTAACATTATTTCTGATTGACTAAACTCTACGGTTAAAACAATCGGGAATTATGTTAATTTACAGTTAGAGAAAACTCGCCAAACTTTCAATAAGGATGGATTTAGAATACCTTTAAAATATGGGCCGAGAAGTTGATATGGTTTTCCAAATTATCTAATGTAATTGGGTGCTAATTCATTTGTGAAATTCTATAAAACAAAGTATGTGATATTCTTAACCCTTTCCCTCATATAGACGCGTTCTGATGCCTCTGCAATTTCTCCTTTTGCCACAATGTTTTCCACTTTTTGTCATAGGTTATTCAATTATGAAGATTTTCTATGTTTTGACAAAATACGATCAATGTCGTCTGCTGCAGAATTGTCGTATGAGGGAAAGGGTTAAAGCATATGTGATCATCTGAATTCTGACTAATATTTACCTTGCCTCTCTATAGTAATTCACAAGGACAAAGTACATTATGTACCACATTGGATATAAACATTTAATCTTGTTCGTGGTATCATTATGTTTTGTTTGTTCGCATGGCATGAACATATTGCTCATGTGGTACCGAGCCACGGTAGCTCAGTCGAAAGCGACGCGGGCTGTCAATCCAGGGATTATGAGTTCGAACCCCCAGCTCGGCCAACATTTCTTTCGGCGTTTACCAAACGTCATTGTGACAAGCGTCATTCGTCTTCCACCAATGGGCTAACAATTTATGTGGAAAAGCAGCCAGCCGCTTGGAAAGATTAATGTGTGGATTACTTGAGTGAGAAAATCAGGAAACACATGAATAAGTGAACTGGTCGCCGTGATATGACTCAATAATTGTTGAAAAAGGCGTTAAACCCTTATCAATCAATCAACAACTTCTCATATGGTCATTCTTTTTTACTTTAATAGTTTGATCTTTGTATATTAGGTCTTCCACAGGGAAGAAAGTCAGTAACACTGTATATCATTAAGACTCTTTAATTATCAAATGTTCGATCACTTGGTTTTTTAAATTTAAGTTAAATCTTGATAAAGACCAAGTGGTCAAATTTTTTATAATTAAAGAATGTTAATGATATAAAGTGATTTAATAGTTTGGTTTCTATAACCATGAATCATACATTCCTTACCGAAATAAATCAACTACTGGTACAAAGGCCTCCTCTTGAAAAGCCTTTCTGTCATCAGACCCTTTGATTTTAACCCATTCGCTGCCAGAGGCAATTACAGACTTTTGCAAACAATGCAGACACATGTGAGACAGCTCATAACGTGCTGACTCTTCTGAAATCTACATTGTTTGCCACTTAGACATTACATTTTACCAACATGTTGGACGAAAAATGGAGTGGTCGAATTTTCAACATAGAAGAGTCGACTTTGTGAAAGAGCTAAATAAGTTGTGCCATTAACATAACATCTTAAGGGATCATAAGGCCTTCATAATAAACTTAGATCAGGTCGACCGGTGTACACATAGGAGGTTGCAGGTTCGATCCCCGGTCGGGTAATACCAAAGACTTTAAAAATGATAGTAATAGCTGCCCTCCTTGGCGCTCAGGGTAGCGGGGTTAGTGTTACGACTGACACTCTGGTGTCAGGATACATGGACAAGTAGTACTGGTAACTTACGCAGAAAACGCCGTAAGATAATTGAAAAATTGTTGAAAGCGGCGTAAATCAACAAACAGACATCACATTTCTACTCACCATTTAAGACATTAATCGCCCTCATCTCGCCAAGCCGCCCTGTGGCTATACAGTCATCTACGCCATCCTGATTAACGTCAATACCATGACAAACTAGCTCGAACACTTCAGCGTACGCAGACGCTTTCCATAATAATTTACCGTCAATGCCCCTCAGTGCGACTATAGCGCCGGCACACGGCATGTCCATGCCTGTGAAATATAAAGTAGACCCAAATAAAGATGCTTTCTGACGCTTCTGAAGCTGATGACTTTCGAAAAATATGTGACTAAGAGGGATACATTGTTCATAATGAAAAACATCTCTTTTTGTTTTGAACTGTATTCATTAGTTGTTCTTTCATTTATAGAAAGTTTCCATTGTATTGACTTAATGTTTTCATATTCGTCCTGCAGCAGTTTTGTTGAATTTGGGAAAGGGTTAAAAGTAGATCAATCGGGCCCTATTTCGGCTAGTTCCGGTTAAATATTATAGACATCTTTAACAGAAATGCTCCATTTATTCGGTGACGTATATCCTGTTCGAAACTACTCCGAGTGCATGCAATTCATTTGGTTTGTGAATAAACAACTTAAGACTACAAAAAAAGCAGCGAAACCCAATCATTTGCGACAATTGTAGAGCCAATCGACCAGAGCATCAGTGCAGTCTGATCTGGCTCTGCACTGTTCGCCAATTAGTCATAGAAGATTTAAAGAAACTTCTATAAGCATTATGTATTCGGATCCTGTAGCATGGATGCAAAGGTAGGTGTTTTAATCCCACACGTGTACAATAATACAGCTAATGTTTGTTTTCCTTTGGCACCGCTGATTTACATTATAAGATATGTGTTATGTTAAATTGCCGTTCTTTGAATGGAATTACCGTTCTTCCTGCAGAATTCATCCATGTCTGATTCCGTTAACATGGTCGTGACATCTTTACCCAGCGCTAGGCCAATAACGATATCCAGCACTCCGTCTTGGTCCACATCGACTAGCCTTACACAACTCTCCGTACCTACAATATACAGTCAAACCTTTGTGTAAAGACCACCCATGGGAACACCCCAATATGGTCTTTGTTAACAGGTGGTCTTTAACTACAGGGTAACGTCTCATAACGGCATCTCTGTACAGCGAAAATCCTCTTTAGAGCATCAGTTAAAACTCTTTCCACATCTGATGAAACAAATACATGTATGGACAAAATAATTTATATACAGTGGACCCCGTGTATAAAGATCACCCATGAGAAGCGAATTATGTGGTCTTTGTTCTAAGGTGGTCTTTAATTGCAAATTTATTTATAAATACAGAAAAGAGTGGTTTGGAAACTAAAAGAATGGTCGCTATGGAAAGGGAATTGCTATAGAATGTGGGCTTTAGCACAGGTTTGACTCTCAAAACGACACCTTTGTACAGCGTAAAACTTCTTTAGAGCATCAATTAAACTCTTTCCACATCTGATATATAAAACAAATACATATATGGACAAAATAATACAGTGGAACCTGTGTATAAAGACCACCCATAGGAAGCGAACAATCTGGTCTTTGTTCACATGTGGTCTTTAATTGCAGAAAATGAGTAATTGTAATACTAAACGTTTGGTTGCTATAGGCAGGGAATCACTATTTCAATGTTGTCTTTAGCATAGGTTTGACTGTAGCGTTTTTAGCCTATAGTGTAACATCTCATAACGGCACCTCTATATAGCGAAAAACATGCCCATTATTGCATTGTCTCCTTTGTACATAAGGGTCCTAACGAAACAAATAAAGTCCACTGTGCGGCGATCTACGTCTCCGTGGTGGACTTGTTAAAGCGTCCGTATTTGGAGCGGGAGATCAGGGTTCGACCCCAGTCGGGTCATACCAAATAAACTATAAAACTGGTAGAAATTTTTTCCATCCTTCAATAGTGTAAGGATAGCATTACGACATCCAGTGGTGATCCAGGATTTACTTACTGGGTGGGCACAAGAATGGTCGCCTCATTTGATAATTCTGCTTCACTGATTGAAGTGATATTGTTTAAAAGGTTTGTTCATTTCAACCATTTTCTGAACAGTAATTTCAAACATCTTATCATATATAACATTGAATATGACATACTTATAGCCAATAAAACACAAACATTTTACATAATACAATGCTGTGTACAAGAACAGTAAGTCTTTTATAACGTTTATAACGTGCGACAGACTAATTTGCTCTTGATAATACCTATGCCGCAATTAAAGCGGACGCCGGGCGGTGCGTGAGTTTTGTAATGCAGCTGCCGACGTGAATAGGTAGGCGAAGGGCGAAAGATCACACGATAGGGCGGTCACAGTCACAATTAAAAGGGTCCCGCATACTGCCAGGACGGGCCTGCGGCGATCGGCCAATCTTCGTAGAAATTGGGTCGAATTCTTGGCCCGTTTATCGGCCGGAGTCCGGAAGGCACTCGATTGATGTCATGTCTGTGTCCCTGCAATATCCATGCGGTATCCGGCAGGATGCAGGCCCTACGGCGGCCGGACGGACATCTGTAATGTATGATTCGAGTGCTCAGCGATCAACGGCAGCGATCAAGCGGCCGTAGGTCACATTGGGGGTGAGGAACCGTATATATATATATAAAGGCACTCCTCTGACCTTCTTCATTCACTTCGACCTTTCTCTGGGAGCATTCTACGAAACGAAGAAGCACAAAGACAAATAAGATACCCCCACAGCGTTTGCGGACACATGCACTGCGTGTATATGTCGCCTGGTTAAGGGAGAGGTTGAGGTTTTTACGCTACCGCTACAACCTGATTCTTGATCATTGGTGGCTAACATAGTCTAACATGCCTGGCCCCGGGCCGATGTCTGGTCGATTTTCGGCCGTCTGGATTGTCTGAGTTGTCCAAAATTTAGCCCGGCGCCCGCCCAATGTGTGCTTTGCCTGGCCGGACATCGACCCAATGTCCATAAACGACCCGGCTGCCGCAAGGAGTCCAGTGGGGTTCCGGCCGAAAATGCAAACCCATCGCAAGGTAAATGTGACTGGGGTATAAGCGATACTAGGTAGGCTTCATTTCTAATTCAGGAATATGGTTTTGAACAATATAAATCTGCAGAAGAAGACTTTTGAAAATATAAATGTTGATATTTGTATCTCTATGTGCAAACGTAGGGCTTATTCCTGTAAGCATTTTCTTCGCCATTGATGGTCTTCAGTCGGAATTTACGAGGCCAATAGTTGAAATTCTTCCTTCAAACGCGCAACTTGTCACCGAAAATGTGATCGCTATCCGACGAAGTGTATGGACATTCGGATATACATCTTCACATCACATTCCTTAATCAAGTCGTCAATGGTTGGCTGGTCGGTAAGATACGTGTGATAAGATTTATTCCTCCAGCTTTCGATTTACACCTGGAGTGTATCGACCGATGGCAGGTCTTCCCTGTAAAAGTCTACAAACTCGTCGTTAATTGCTATATCCACTGGCGGGAACAGTAACAATGTCAAAGCAGCCCGCTGCTGAAGTAAGGTAAATCGTTGGAGGAATTCTTGGAGCAGCTGATCCAAGAATGGGATAGTTTAACGCTTATAATAAGCAGCTTCCTGAAACGCCTCCTGTTTCAGTAGGCCTACTGGTGACATGATCAAGACTTGAAACGGACTCGAGATTAATCAACGTATTAGTTTTCTAAAGCTTATAAATTAAATAATTAAATAAATAAATTGCATCGACATGTGATAGGTTTCTTAACCCTTTTCCTCATACGACAATTCTGCAGCAGACGACTTTGAACATATTTTGTCAAAAAATGGAAAATCTCTATAACTGAATGGATAACCTATGACTAAAAGTGGAAAACATTGTGGCAAAAGGAGAAATTGCTCATTTTGAGCAATTTCTTCTATTGTCACTATGTTTTCAAAAAGTCGTCTGCTGCAGAGGCGTCAGAAAGCGTCTATATGAGGGAAAGGATTAATTAAAAATAATAGTGGATAGATATATGGGGAGGCGAACTGGGATCGTCGGAGTTATAACCTAAGACGTCACCCATTCAGGACGGTAGCTTAGATCTAAAAGGGAATTACGAATAGCGTTATTTTTTAAACTTTAATATTTGAAAAATTATCCATATAAAAAATAAGAGTTAATGGGATGCAGCCGGGGACGATATTTTATAGACGTAGAATTTCTATAATCCGTTAGAATAAAAACTATGTAGCTCGTGGAATTACGTGGAGCTACGCAGGGTCTTTAAAATAGTATTTGAAAGACCCTGAGCTACGTGCACCCCCTCCGGTAAATCCGCCACTGACATCGGTGTTAGGATAAAAAAGACCGGTAGCTCTGGAATAAATATGCATAGCAGGAAACACCGTGATATAAAAGAAATATACATGTACACAACAGGAAACGCCGTGATATAAAAGAAATATACATGTACACAGCAGGAAACGCCGTGATATAAAAGACATATACATGTACACAGCAGGAAACGCCGTGATATAAAAGAAATATACATGTACACAGCAGGAAACGCCGTGATATAAAAGACATATACATGTACACAGCAGGAAACGCCGTGATATAAAAGAAATATACATGTACACAGCAGGAAACGCCGTGATATAAAAGACATATACATGTACACAGCAGGAAACGCCGTGATATAAAAGACATATACATGTACACAGCAGGAAACGCCGTGATATAAAAGAAATACTGTTGAAAGCGGCGTAACACTCCATTAAAATAGATATAATTAAAAGAGTAAGGAAGGGTTTTCCAGGAGATCTCTTGGATACAAGTTTTATGGATGCAAGATAGATAAACATTTGAGTGACGCTGTATGAAAGGAAACCGTGGGGCATTTGCGAACAGTGCAGATCCAGATCAGCAAGCGTAGCCGCGGAATTTGATCTGGCTCTGCACTCCCCAATTAGTCATAGAAGGTTTCAAAAACATTTCTGATTAGAAATATCAGTTTGAATCCTTAGCATTGATGCGAACGCCGTTCGTTTTCCCTACGTGTTTATCATTACGTAAAGGTAGGTTTTCGCAGAGCGTCGCTCATATTATCTCCTGATGAGATGTATGCTAGATATATAAGGTAAACATATGAAAACAGAAGTCGTAATACCCCAATCCGTCATCTTGGTACGCCAGTTGTGCGTCCTTTTGCTAATTTCGACATTTTCGCTATTGTTGTGTACCACTTCCGGTTTGTTTGAATTCATGAACCCAATCATAAATCCCGCTCCGAAAAGAAGGATTGTAAAGGCGAGTGTCACAGCCGCTGTGGGGGCCGTACAAACACGACTAGACTCGCCTTTAATCCGTGACATTTTAGGGGAAATTCCTCTTCTTCTATGTTTAGATCTCTTGTTACGTTTGTCCGCATCATGTATGATCACTTCCGGTACATTAATGTGACTGTCGGCCGTTGGAATGTCGTTGTCTTCCCAATAGTCGTCTGAATCATCGTCACCTAGAGGAAGTAATGGGTTGTACTTCGTTGTGGCTAAATGAAAAACAAAATATTCATATACATAGTGTTTGTTTATATGGTGTTTTACGTCGATTTCAACAACATTTCAGTTATAAACAGCGTTTCCTGGTTAAATACTTATGGTCCATTTATATCCTTTACATCAGCGACTCGTAATGCACACTCCACAAACCTGAGCGCCAAAATGGGAAATCCATTAATACCATTTAAAAGTCGTTGGTAAGACCCGACAAGTGACCGAACCCACGACATTTATTTAATGTACCAGGTAACATAACAACTTTGAAAGGGTTTTTGAGTTGGTCATAATTTTAGTATTTACAGCCAATATAATCATCGTATAAACAACGTTATGTTCTTAAATTTAGAAAGGGTTTTTGCGTTTGACATAAGTTCAGTCTTTGCAGCCAAGATAATCATCGTATAAACAACATTATGTTCTTAATTTTTTTTGCATTGCAAATGAATTTAATTGTGATTTCATGACGTAGTGCTATAGTATTTTAGGTAAGATAAGATTTACTATCATGAATTGTGTTGTATTAGTGCAGTAAGGAATAGTCAAGTCTGGCCGTTTTATGGCATTTCTAGTGTATTATTACAGCGATTAAAATAGACAATACATAGTTTACAAACTGTACCTGTCATTGTTCAACCGAAGCTCGATTAGTTCTAGTTTCCCCAAAGTCCAAATCAGTTTGCAGTCATACGTGTGTTATAACCCAATTCCCACAATTCGCCCATTTAGACGATAACAAGGACGGTAACGAGATAAGGGAAGTGTCGGTGGTGCTGTGGTAGTGTGGCACATGTTTAATCTTACATAAAATAAACGGATTTGTTCAGAAGTCGCTTTAATTCGAATTGTTGAGATTAATTTATAAAATATTCAAAAAGTGTAAATAACTTCTAAAATCTCTGTGCAGCATTTATCAAGCCAATGACGTGTAAAAGGTAGTCAAAATAACTTTTAAAACCTTCAAACTTCCGTATTTTCTTACGATCGTGCAACAACACGTACTTACACTACAAATCCGGCATAACAATCCACCGGTTAACAAGTTCTGCTAATGAATCAACCGGTGTCCATTCCGAACGTACATATATCCCAAAGCGAGCAGTTTCTGATTTTATCACGCCTAGGCTTGGGAACTATGTTCGAACAGACCATAAACCGATTCACTACCATTGCCTCGTTGGTGTAGTGGTAACAGTGTCCGCGTCCAGAGCGGGAGATCTGAGTTCGATCCCCGGTCAGATAATAAGAACGACTTCTCTCCTTAGCACTCATGGTCGAAGGATAAACACGGCTGGTGTGAGTATGGAATTACCAGTAGTCAGCAACGTGAGCTATACAGACAACGCCGTAACAGAACTTGTAAAGAACTGTTGAAAACGGCCTAGAACATAAACAAAACAAGTACACTACCATGATTTTTGGAATAGAAGGAACGACGTCCAGTTTAACCCTTTCCCTCATACGACAATTCTGCAGCAGACGACTTTGAACATATTTTGTCAAAAAAAAGAATATCTCTATAAGTGAATGGATAACCTATGACTAAAAGTGGAAAACATTGTGTCAAAAGGAGAAATTGTTCGTTTTGTGCAATTTCTTCTTTTGTCACTATGTTTTCAAAAAGCCGTCTGCTGCAGAGGCGTCAGAAAGCGTTTATATGATGGAAAGGGTTAATTAAAGAACTGTTGAAAACGGCCTAGAACATCAACAAAACAAGTACACTACCATGATTTTTGGAAATATAAGTAACGACGACCAGTTTAACGTTAAAAGCCGAGTTGCTACCATTACTATTCTTATCAACCAAACACTGCACAATTATTGCATCTTCCCAGTATAGTCAACGGTATCAGAGTGCACCTGTTTTGTTCTCGTCTTATAAGTGTGGTCTTGATTTTTAGACATTATAGTCTGTTTCTTAGTTTTCTTCGTTGTATTTTCAAATAGTGCTGTAGGGGAATATGGCAAATGGTTATTGGATGTACATCCACCTTGGCGTAGCAGAATAATCACATGCTATGGAAATTATTACATATTTCCCTCATACGACAATTCTGCAGCAGACAACTTTAAATATATTTTGTCAATATATAGAAAACCTCTATAATTGAATGGATAACCTATGACTAAAAGTGGAAAACATTGTGGCAAAAGGAGAAATTGCTCGTTTTGTGCAATTTCTGCTTTTGTCACTATGTTTTCAAAAAGCCGTCTGCTGCAGAGGCGTCAGAAAGCGTCTATATGAGGGAAAGGGTTAACCCATATCCTACTATCAATATTCCATGTGAACATCACATTTTTCACCCGCAGAAGCAGAAGCAGACTTCTGCGGGTGAAAAATGTGCATGTTCGACATGGCATCATTGATTAGTAGGATATGGTTAACCTTTCACTCATTTCGACACTTGCAGACGCCTTTACAGTAGACAACTTTTGAGGACATTGTTGCAAAACGATTGACTGATTGATAAGGGTTTAACGCTGTTTCAAAAAAAAAATCAGTCGCATCAAGTAGGCCAGTTCACCTACTCATGCGTAGCCTTGCTTTCTCAAACATGTACTCCACACAACATGCTTTCCAAGCAACTGGCTGATTTTCCACATAGACTTAGCCCGTTGGTGAAAGTTTAATGACGAATATCACAGTGACGTTTGTCAAACGTCGGGTTGCAAAACGAGAAATCGCTCATAATGACTATTTCCCATGTTTTCATCGTTATTCAATAAATATACTTTCATTTATGTTTTATCGTTTGATATTTTCAAAGACGTGTGCTGCAGATTCGGGTCTATGTGTGAAGTGGTCAAGCCGCCGCCGACACGAATCATACAATCATCAAGTTATTCTAGTTATCCCGAGCCCAAAGGAAATACGAATAAAGCTTCTATATTTCATTATTCTTTGTTTTATGCTATAAGGGTTTACGGCGTTTTCAACATTAGTTAATTTATATGACGTCGCCAGTTCACTTCTTCTCTAAACCTATCTTTCCCTCATATGACAATTCTGCAGCAGACGACATTGAACATATTTGTCAAAAAATAGAAAATCTCTATAATTGAATGGATTACCTATGACTAAAAGTGGAAAACATTGTGTCAAAAGGAGAAATTGCTCGTTTTGAGTAATTTCTTCTTTTGCCACTATGTTTTCAAAAAGCCGTCTGTTGCAGAGGCGTCAGAAAGCGTCTATATGAGGGAAAGGGTTAAGGTAATCAAACCAGTACTAGATTAGGAAATATATCTTCCCAAAAGGCACTCCATCATGACCGCCGCGACTGGTTATCGAACCCGGGACGCCTGGTTCCAAATCCCAGACCCTTACCACTCGGCCATGGCGGATTCCTAGGTCTCAAGAACAATCCGACAACGCAGGTTTGGAAAAAAGAAACAAAGCCAATGCACACATTTCTAATTTTTATAGCAGTCAATACAAAATATACAAATTACAATACTTCTACAAAAACAACTTGTTCATACAACAAACAAAGTTGGTTTTGTACATACAAAATCTAGCTCGACTAAAAAATTAAGAAAGATCAAGTGACTACTCTTCAGGTACGAACTATAAGAAGAAAAGAAATAGTGCCTTTTGAAAATGCATATGACCTGTTTCACTTCTTCTTTATTAGTGTCCTGAATTCAAACACAAATTGCAGTTTCGAAATTGAATCATTGTCTATCATAATGAATTATTTTGTTCAGTGATATTGACCATAACTTATATTCACATCGAATAATTGATTAATTGATTGACAAACGAAATAAAATAAAAATAAAAATATTAAAGCAAGTGTTTAAAACTCCAAAAGTTATATGACAGTGACCTTGGAGATACTGGGTGCCAATTCTACACATGATCTCTTTAATTAATTAATTATTGGTTCATCTTTAGCTTCAAAGTGTATCGACATTGGAGCTGTCTTTGCTAAAGATATATGTGTGAAACATAGCTTGCTGTACAAGTTTAACCTTAAAGAACAGCCTAAGACTATGACATACTGACATTGACTTTTTAGGTCCTTGGTCTCCAACTTGTATTATGACCACCCCATATTTAATAACATAAAGAGTTTATGTAAATACTAAGATATCAGTTCATAAACATAACTTGCCTTGAAACTTTTTAAAAATAGCTTTTTTGTAATATAAATTATATAAGGTTTCTCCTCATTTCTCACAATTATGCAATGTCTACATTTTACAACATTTTCTTTTATAATAATTTAGGACATTTTAGCTTGGAAGTCTGGATTTGAGTTTAAAAACAGTTTAATGAAGGAAACAATTTTTCATTACAATTATGATATGATATCAAATAGATGTAGTTTGTGTATACATGTACATGTATATGCCAACTACAAGAACAATCTGTATTGAAGTCTTAGTATGTATTCAAAATGATATAAATCTGGTTTCATATATTGGTGCATGCAAGTATTTAACCCTTCAATGCTGATTTTTCAAATGGACTTGTCCAGCTTTGCATTTGGAAGAGGTCATAGCCAAAGTTAGGAATATCAAGATAAAATGAGCCATCCTGCGAGAATACCAAAATTATGGCCACAGCGTAATGCATCAACCCAGAATAGTCTGCGCAGTCCGCACAGACTGAATTGGGCCGACACATTCCGCCTCAGGGGGATAGAGGTATAGAGTAATGATTCCTGAAACAGAAAATTCACAGTAAGGCGAAAAGTGTCTGTCCATGTTAGCCTGCGCGGCATGCTTAGGCTGATCCAGGTCGATACTTTACGCAGAGACCATAAAGTGTGGTCAGACTGCTAGTCTGGCTATATATGGTTGGTACAGGCTGCACAAAAACGGTTCCAGCAGTCAAAGGGTTAAAACAATAACAACTTGTAAAATGAGCGGTCCCGCGAGAAAACCAACATTGTGGACTCTGCGTGACCTGGATCAGCTTAAGCATGCTGTGATGGCTTACCCAGTAAATCATGCAAATTTTCTATTTCAGGAATCATTACTCTATACCTCTTTCCCCTTGAGACGGAATGTGTTGGCCGAATTAGCCTGCATAGGTTGATCTTGGTAGATACATTAAGCAGAGGCCATAATGTTGGTTTTCTGGCGGGACGGCTAATTGTTTTATGGTATGTTTATTACACACAACTATAGACTAAACCGTTCTTCGGATACGGACAGATTTAGTTTGCATTCCTAAAATATTGCTGATGAAAGGGAGGCAACCCTTGTGTGAGCAGTTTCTTATTCTCCAACAATACTTTCAAATACATAAGAAATCTGATCTCCAAAAGGTTCAGACATTACAGGTTTTTTTTATAAAATATACTGTTATATTATCAAAACACACCTTTATTAAATGATCATATGAAGTAAAAGGGTTACAGGCAACCACCATAATAAAGTGAATTTGTACAAAGAAATCCAAATAATAAAATCATTTGCACAACCTTTAGGTGACTAAATCATAAAGATAAAGCTCACAGAACAAAAATTTCATTCATATTTACTACTTTTACTGTGAATAACATTTCGTCTTTGCTATAAATTAACCCAAATAAACTTTTAAGTATTTATCTATCTTAAACCATTTAAGCAACTATATTAATAATATACCAAGGTTAATTTTCAAAATTCGTTTTCACTTAACATATGAAAAATACAAGAGTTTTACCAAGTGATAATTTGCCCTGTTTACTTTCTTCTGTTTGTAAGTAATAGCAAGAAATAAACAGAATGCTTGTGTGTTTAGATGCAAGATCGAGATATGTTTCCATTTTTTGAACACTAAAAGGGTATATTTACTCTCAGCACAGTCACTCATGTATATATCAACTACGGTACTTGCTTAGGGAAAATGTTTCATGATCTTACACAAAACAAATCAATTATCGTTAATATAATATGTTTATTATGCTTTGTAAATTTACTGTGCTGTTTTCAAAATATAGAATGTTTAACACTTTCCCACATGTATACTTATGCTTTCTGACGACTCTAAAGCAGATAACTTTTAAAAACATTGAGGCAAATGGAGAAAGTACTCACAATGATCATTTTCTTCTTTAGCAACAATGCTTTCAACTTTATTCAATAAATGTTATTTTGATTATAGATAGGTTTCATATTGTTACTGAATGTCTTCAAAGTCATCTGCTGCAGATCTGTTTGTTGTATATGGGAAAGTATAAAAATTGATAAATATAAGTTCCTGGTCTTTTCTCAGCACTCACATGCTGATAAGCATTAGGTTTGTTTATTACCTTGCATGGCTGCTAAGAAAATTCAACACATTATGAAGAAAAATTTTATGTTGAGTTGTGTCTGCAGTTATAGTTTTGTCAAAATTAAAGTGGAGAAACAAACTAAAGTGTTGTGAAATGAAAAACCTTCTTATACAGTTATCCATTGCTTTTATAATTTTAACAGAACATTTTAACAATATACATTCATTTACTGAAAAAGACACAAGTATTGTGTAATAATAAACATATTGCAATATGTAAGATAAAAACAAAAAGTGAACAATGTAAAATGCAAATGCGAAAAATGAGTTTGGTTAATGTAAAAATGACACGAATAAAAAAGATATAAATGTAAATTTATAAGTTCACAATCTCTTGACTTCACTTTGAAACTACATGGTAGCATAAACAAATTCACCAAAAATATACAAAACAATGTTCACCATATATATATATATAATTTAAACATCTATGTAAAATACATACAAATTAAAGGAAAATTTGGTGTGCTTTTGTCATGAAACTTTCGCATACATTTATAATGACCCAAGATACATCTAAATATCTTCTTTTCCCACAAGCAGACACTATTTGACAGAACTGCAGCAAAATAATACATCTTTTCAAAAAGGGGTCTTTTTAGAATAAAATAATCTTCTCACAAGGATTTGAAGTCCAGTTTTCAAATGTTTGATATAATACCGTGTTTTCTCTCCGACAGATATTTTTTAACCCTATCCCTCATAAAGACGCTTTCTGACGCCTCTGCAGACAGCCTTTTGAAAATATAGTGACAAAAGAAGAAATTGCTCAAAACGAGCAATTTCTTCTTTTGCCATTATGTTTTCCACTTGTAGTCACAGGTTATCCATTCAATTATAGAGATTTTCTATTCAAAATATGTTCAAAGTCTTCTGCTGCAGAGCTGTGTCATGAGCAATTTCTCCTTTACCCACTATGTTTGCAAAATTCATCTGCTACAGCTGTGTGAAAATGCATGTTGCAAAGGGTCTACAGTAAAGTATATCAGGTGATGGACTAATTTGTATCCCCTTTTCGTTGCACAACATAAATATATATATACATAAGATAGGTTAATTAGAACTTAAAAGACTTGTTAAATCATACACATACAATGAGCTTACATCGTTTTAGGCCAAGCAACCCTTTTTTTGATGTTGATGGACTGATAACCCTTTCCCACATACAACAAATCTGCAGCTGAAGTCGTCTGCTGAAGATTTTATTGTATGTGGGAAAGGGTTAAGCGCAATAATCCTAATCTTAATACAATCTATGAAAGGTGCTACTGGATTACACTTAACTCCCCATACAGCAAATCTGCAGCATATGACTTTAAAGTCGTCGAGACAAAAATATGGTAAGTCTGTCTAAATGAAAGTATGATTACTGAAAAGATGTGAAAACATTGTGGCAAAAGGTGAAATTGCCCATCATGAGCATTTTTGCCTTTTGCCACATTGTTTTCAAAAGGTGTCTGCTGCAAATGCATCTGCAGGTGGGAAAGGATTCAAGTTTTTTTAACCCTTTCCCTCATATAGACGCTTTCTGACGTAATTGGCTCTTCTTAGTAAAAGTGGACAGTAAAAGCAATGTGTATGCACAGGCTCAGCTATATGTGTCTTCACTGTTCACATAGACAACAAGACCAATTTTATGCAAACACAATTCATATATTAACCCTTTCCCTGATAAAGACGCATTCTGACGCCTTTTTGAAAACATAGTGACAAATAAGAAATTGCTCAAAACAAGGGTTTCTCCTTTTGCCACAATGTTTTCCACTTTTAGTCATACGTTATCCATTCAATTAAAGAGATTTTCTATTTTTTGATAAAAAAAAGTCGTCTGCTGCAGAATTGTCGTATGAGGGAAAAGGTTAAGCAAAATCGATTAAAGTATACTGACAATACCCCTGCTCTATGTAGTTATTATGACTTGAAGTAAGTAAGCTGTTTCATGCAAAATTGGTCCCCAAACTAAAGAAGCTTTTTTTTCTCTATTTACATTGTTTATCTGTTGAATAAAAGTAATAAATGAAAGTTGCAAATAGTAGAAAAGGAAAAACTGCTCATTGTAAACAATTTCTACCTGTCTCACTATGTTTTTAACTTTATCTAGTTGTACATTCCAATATTTAAAATGATGCACAAAAAAAATTCCCACAAAATTTGATAATATTGAATGAATCAATAGCCAAGAGCATTTTAACCCTTTTCCTCATATTGACGCTTTCTGACGCCTCTGCAGCAGACGGCTTTTTGAAAACATAGTGGCAAAATAAGAAATTGCTCAAAACGAGCAATTTCTCCTTTTGACACAATGTTTTCCACTTTTAGTCATAGGTTATTCATTCAATTATAGAGATATTCTATTTTTTGACAAAATATGTTCAGAGTCGTCTGCTGCAGAATTGTCGTATGAGGGAAAGGGTTAAAGACCATTTTTGCATGAAAGAACTCAAGTATGAATTTTTGTATAATGGGTTTTTAACTTTGGTAGAGATTTGCGTATGGCCCTCCTCGTGCAGGGTATGGAGATTTTTCTTGTGTTCGGGCCATCTCATACACCACATCATCCTCTCGCGGCGCTGGGGACTTTCTCAGGTAGAATATGAGTAGAGATACAAAAATTATTGCCAGTACCTGAAATTGGAATCAATTCATAAATGAAGTGTGCAACATGAAAACAATAAGATTACATTAACCCTTTCCCTCATATGACAATTATGCAGCAGACGACTTTGAACATATTTTGTCAACAAATAGAAAATCTCTATAATTGAATGGATAATCTATGACTAAAAGTGGAAAATATTGTGGCAAAAGGAGAAATTGCTCGTTTTGAGCAATTTCTTCTTTAGTCACTATGTTTTCAAAAAGCCGTCTTGTGCAGGTGTCAGAAAGCGTCTATATGAAGGAAAGGGTTAAGTACAGGGAACAAAATGATAGAATATTCCCAGTAGCTTTAAGAAATCATGTTTCAATTCATATTCATCCTTTGTTTAAATCAAAGGCAATAGCTTTAGCATTTTATACTCTCCCAATAATGAAATGACTTTCAAAGACTGCAGCATATAACCTTTCATAGTAAATAACAATAGCTGTCCATAAGACAGCGCTCGACCATTCCACCGCTTTTAGTCACAGTACTGAGACATGGACTCTAATGTAGTTGCATGCAAAACTTTAACCAGAATTTCTAAGTCAAATAATAAAGGGTGATAAAACAGTCATTTTACTTTAAAAAAAATAAGGTATGTGTGATGGTTAAGAAGGGCTGTATTAAGTTTCAATGCAATGCTTTGAGTAGTTACTAAGATATGGACTCTTATGTAGTTGATTGCAAGACTTAACCAGAATTTGTAAGTAAAAACGGGCCATAATTTGCAAAATATGCAGTACAGAGTTATCTTTCTTGATTGTTTACATTGATGTGATAGTTGGGAAGGGTTGTTTAAAATTTCAGTGAAATGCATCAAGTACCAAGATATGGAATGTTAATGTAGTTGCATGCAAAACTTTAACCAGAATTTCTAAGTCAAAAAAGGGCCATAATTTGCATTATATGCCGGGATAGGGTTATCTTTGATTGTTTACATTGATGTGATGGTTGGAAAGGGTTGTATTATGTTTCAATGCAATGAATCAAGTGGTTACAGAGACATGGACTCTAATGTAGTTTCACGCAAAACTTTAACCAGAAATTCTAAGTAAAAAAAGGGCCGTATTTTGCATTTTGCAGGATATAGTTAGCGATCTTGAGTATTTACAATAATACAAGTGTGACAGCTGGGATTTGCATTGTAGAAAGTTTCAATGCAATACATTTAGTTGTAACTGAGCTATGGTGAAATATTTGTACTGGCATGCAAAACCTTAACCAAGGTTTGACGCAGACACAAAAGACAGGGTGAGTAGAATAGCTCTCATATTCTCTGAATATTCAAGCTAAAAATTAATTTTATTGCATACTTTCATATTGTTCCATTCACTTTGCATTGAAGAAAGTGATCATGACTGTAGATAAGGACATGCGAAAATTCCGCATATTTAACATGCCAGGGACTACTTTTTTATGTAACAAATTAGCCGACCTAAAAATTATTATAATACCTCACGTGACTTTGTAATTTTAATTCTAATATACTGATCATGGACGATTTCTTACTTTCTAATACTGTTACATGATCAGTATATTAGAATTAAAATTACAAAGTCTAAAATGTTGGTCATGCACGTGCATGACGTCATTTAAAACAGTAATGTCACCATTATAATTCAACTTTTCAAACGGCATTTGCAACACAATGACTACTTATGTAAACAAACAGTTTGTATTGATTTCGGAAGCAGATTTATCAACAACTGAAGATAAAAAAAAAAAAATCCACAGTGTAAACCAAATAGTTAACAATATGAAAATATGCAATAAAAAAGTTATTGACCCTGTACTGTGAAATTATCGTTGGACATCGTTCTTTGGGGAACGTAGCCTCGCAAGCTCAACAACGATGATTTCACAGTACAGGGTCAACCCCTCACAAGATGCCAGAAGAATACTTGAAAATAAACAATGTTAACAAGTCTTTAGTAGTTTAATTTTAAATGTTTTATCCTCTCAGAAGATACTTCTAATTTTCTGAGATTTGGCAAATTCCCTAAAGCATTGATGGTTAAACCCTTTACCACATGCAGACAACTGTCCAAAACATTGTGGCAAAAAGAAAAGTTGCTCATTATGAGCAGTTACTCCTTTTCCCACAATGTTTTCAACTTTATAGAGATTTTCCATATTTCTGCATAATTGTCTTCAATGTTGTCTGCTGCAGATTTGTTGAATGTTGGTTAGAAGAAATATGTAGAGACTGGGTACTTACAAGTAATCCAACTACACTGAAAGCTATAGCTGCTGCTATGGTGATGTTTTCCTGGACATATTTTACAAATGCCTCTCCACAACCCTGCAAGGGAAATGTTAAATAAGTATGTAAACAGAAGTATCAATAGATTTGAAACACAATACACATTTTTTGAAAAAACAATTCTTTCACAACAATTTTTTTTTTATCCCTATCCAACATGCAGACACATTTTGATACATCTAGAAAAAGACCCTTTGAAAAACATTATGGGAAAAGGAGAAACAGTTCATAATTCAATTAATCCGTTTGCAAAAATGCGTTCAACAAAATCTATTTAATAATAATGATTTTATTTGTAAGGATTTACCATGTTTTCGAAGTTGTCTGCTGCAATTTCTTTTCTATTTGTCGGAAAAGGGTTTAATTACACTGATTTTCTTTCAAGAATATATAGCACAGAATAGTTTTCTCTTACCCACATATAGATTCTTTCTGATGCTTCTGCAGCAGATAACTTTTAAAAAACATTGTGACAAAGAAAGCTTTTGCCACAATGTTTTCAACTTGTTCAGTTATTATACCTTCATTTATCGCGATTTTCGACAAATTTTGCCTACAAGTTTTTAAAGTAATCTGCTACAAATTTGTTGTATGTGAGAAAGGGTTATCTTGTTGTCTATCTTGTAACAATCATATAAGACTATAATGTCAGAAAAAAAAAATCTGTTATCAAATGCTTTCAAATCAGATGACTTTAATGTGCATAGGAAAAGTTGTATTTATTGGTTGGTTTTATCCAAATCAAAACTATAGTTAATGTAATACTTATGGAATATTGTGAAATATAATTGACCACATAGAAACACATTCGAAAATTTGGAGACATGATACCTTGGTGATTGCTTGTTTTGATTGATTGTTGTTTAATGCTGCTATCAACAATTTTTCAGTAATATCATCGTGTTTCCTTGGTAAGTTACCAGTACCACTGGTCTATTTATCCTAACAACAGCCAGTCAGTCATAATGCTTACCCCTCAACCCTGAGCACCAAGGAGGGCAGCCATTACTACCATTTTTAAAGTCGTTGGGACGATCCGGCCAGGAATCGAACACGTGACCTCCTACATCCGAGGCGGAAACTCTATCACTTCACCACCGAGGCGGTCAGGTGAATGATTGTATAACAGTTTCAGAGCTCTAGATAAGGGTCTAAAATGCTTATTTGACTCTCGAACTATATGTTGTTGGTACTCAAAAGAATCGTCTCAGTGAGTCTTTTGAGTGCCCACAACATATGGTTTGCTATAATAATAAGAGAGAAATTGTGGGAAAAAGAGCTGAATACACCTCCTTATCTGGACCTCTCTGTTAACCCTTTCCCTCATACGACAATTCTGCAGCAGACGACTTTGAACATATTTTGTCAAAAAATAGAAAATCTCTATAATTGAATGGATAACCTATGACTAAAAGTGGAAAACATTGTGTCAAAAGTAGAAATTGCACGTTTTGTGCAATTTCTTCTTTTGTCACTATGTTTTCAAAAAGCCGTCTGCTGCAGAGGCGTCAGAAAGCGTCTATATGAGGGAAAGGGTTAACTTAAACTAAGTCTAGACATGTACAAGGTCTGCTATGTACAATAACTCATGAGGGTACCGTGTGAACCTTTCCCATGTACAGATGCTTTCTGACGCCACTCCAGTAGACGACTTTTGAAAACAGTGACAAACGGAGAATTTGTTTTCAAATCTTTTCAATGGTTTCAAATTCATTTAGAGAGTTTTTCAATATTTTTCAAAGTCATCTGCTGCAAAATTGTTGAAAGTTGGAATGGGTTTAAGTACCGGTAGTAATCGGTCAACTGTGACAATAATGATTTACTGTCCCTATAAGGCACTGTTATCCTGGGTATAATATAATTTAGGTTAAAATAATCCTTTTATGTGAAAAGTCCTATAAACCCTTTCCCACATTCAACAATTCTGAAGCAGAAGAGTTTGAAAGCATCTAGGCAATACTAGAACTATCATTTAAGATGATAAATACCCCCTAAACAGCACCTTGACCTACACCATAACTTAATTAGTAAAAGGGCCATAACTCTGTAAAATAACATGCAATTGTAACCCCTTTAGGATATGCACATCTCCTCTTGGTATAGAAGCTTCATGTAAAATTTTATTGAATTCCATCCAGTGGTTTGTAAGAAATAGGCCGGACAAAATATGGCTTCCGACCGACCGACAGACAGACAGCCCGACACAGTGACTCCTATTTCCCCCCTCTTCTTCGAAGGGGGGTATAAATATGGAAAACCTCTATCAGTACGATAAGAGTTGAAAGCATTGTGGCAAAAGAAGTAATTTCTCCTTTGCAAACATTTTTTCAATTCATCCGTTACAGATCTGTCAAAATGGGTCTACATGTGGAAAAGGGTGAAGGCAGACTTACCAGTTTGTAAACTTTGGCGTTTATTTGGCCCAGCACATCGCCAACTTGAACTGGGTCTATGGCGTAAATTGAGCAGTACTTATAGTCACTAATTTCTATGTCTTTATACCGCCAGAAATCAGTACAGCAAGTTGCCGGGACTTTATTCTGTCGCTTATTTCCTTCAGCAGAAGGATCGTTCGAACTCCATAATGATTCGGAATAATCACTGTATGAGCGTCCACCACAACATTTCAACTGAAACAGAATTAGTATACAGAGTCACCCACTATAACCCTTTCCCACTTGAGGACACATTCTGACGCATCTGCAGCCACCAACTTTTGAAATCATTGTGGCAAAAGGAGAAATTGCTCATGATGAGCAATTTCTCCTTTTGCCACAATATTTTCAATTCGATTTAATAATTATACATGTACCCTTTAGCCTTATTTATGGAGATTGTTCTTGTTTTTGTCAATATGTTTTCAAATTCATCTGCTGCAGATTTGTTGTATACATGTGGGAAAAGGTTATAGTCACAGATACATTTTAAAAAATCTTCTTTTGCCACAATGTTTTAAATCATCTTCATCCAACTAAGGGACTCAGTTTGACGCATCAGCAGCACACTGCAGCTTTTGGAATTAAATGGCGGCAAAAGAACAATTGATCATAACGAGCAATTTCTCATTTTGTCACAATGGTTGCAACTCAATTCATAGTTAAACTTTCTTTTAACCCTTTCCCACATGAAACAGTTCTATTGCAGACAACTTTGAAAACATCTAGACAAAAATATGAAAAATCTCTATCAATGAATGTGCATGTATAACTTTTAGATAGGGTCGAAAACATTGTGGCAAATGGAGAATTTGCTAAATTTGACATTACCCCCAAAGTTATTCGAAGTTGTCTGCTGAAAATGCAGAGGTCAGGTCTTAAACCCTTTCCCACATACAGACGCTTTCTGATGCCCCTCAGTCTGCAGCAGAAAACATTGTGACTTTTGAAAACGAGCAATTTCTCCTTTTGACACAATGTTTTCAACTTTTTGCAGTAAGTATACCTTCATTTATAGAATTTTTTCCAGGTTTTTGCAGTATGTGGGAAAGAGTTAAACCCTTATACAAACAATATAAATATTATACAAATGATAGCATGAGTTATAATGACCTTTGGCCACATTGATTTCAAGGGTTGTCTGCTGCAAATGTGTTAGAAAGTGTCTTTAACTGTGACCACCTTGGATGCAGGAGGTATTGGGATCGAATTGCCGGCCGGGTCAAACCAAAGACATTTACAGAGGCTGTCCGTCAGACAGCGTGCTCGACTTTTCCACCGCTTATTAGTTGCTGAGATATGGACTTTAATGTAGTTGCATGCAAAACATTTAACAGAATTTCTTAAAGGGTGATAGTTTGCATTATATGCAGGATAGAGTTATCTAACTTTATTATTTACATAGTTGTGATGGTTGGAAAAGGTTGTATAAAGTTTCAATACAATGCTTAAGAGTTACTGAGGTATGGACTAATAATGCAGTCGCACACAAAACTTAAACCAGAATTTAAGTATAAAGGGTTATCTTCCTTAATTGTTTACATCTGTATGATGTTGAAGGGTTGTATTAAGTTTCAATGCAATGCATCTAGGAATGTAGTTGCACGTAAAACTTTAACCAGAATTTCTAAGTAAAAAAAGAGGGCCATAACTTGTGTTAAATGCAGGATATAGTTATCTGACTATCCTGTTTGATAGTTAACCAAGGTGTGATGCGGACCCCAATGCCAGGGTGAGTAAAATAGCTATCATATTCTCTGAATAGTCGATCTAAAAATGGTAGTAATGGCTGCCCTCCTTGGCACTCAGGGTTGTGGGGTTAGCATTATGACTGACTGGCTGGTTTCAGGATAAATGGACCATTAGTACTGGTCACTTACCCAGGAAATGCTGTAATATAACTGAATAAGAGGCCCAAGAGGGCCAGTATCGCACCACTGCATTATGCAAAACATAAATCACTATAGCCATATAAGGCAAAACAGCCTAGTCCCCTGGTTGCCATTTTTACGACCAATCAACATGGTTTGAAGGAATTTGAAAAAATGCTTACCCAAGGAACATAATTTTCTACAAAATTGTTAATTAACCTTCTGATAATTATTTTTAAAGTTTTCAATATAGCCATATAAGGCAAACAGCAAACATGTTTTTCGACCAATCAACATGGCCTGAATGAATCTGATAGAGGGTCAGTTCACCCAAGGAGTTATTTTTGTTTTGTTGCCATGGAAACCAGCATTCTGCATGGATCTAAAACATTTGAAGGAGTTTTGGCGAGTACATTGAGAGGATGCTTGCTGTGAAGTTTCATCCAAATTGACCCACTGGTTACTGAGTAGAAGATGTTGATGGACACACGATGCACATAGGCTATCAGAATAACTTACCTTGAGCACTTCATGCTGAGGTGAGCTAAAAATAAATGAAAATGCCAACTTGCCCTAAAACTTTAACCACCAAAAATCATGCTTTTTACCCCAAAAAGTAGGTCACACTCAGCATATTCAGCATACAATGTGAAGAAAAGTATTACATGAAACTGTTTTCCAAATATGAAAAGCCCTAGCACAAGTTCTTATTGAGAAAAAGTAAACAAATAAATGAAAATGCCAATTTGCCCTAAAAACTTAACCCTTTACCTCATACGACAATTCTGCAGCAAACGACTTTGAACATATTTTGTCAAAAAAAAGGAAAATATCCATAATTGAATGGATAACCTATGACAAGAAGTGGAAAACATTGTGGCAAAAGGAGAAATTGCACGTTTTGTGCAATTTCTTCTTTTGTCACTATGTTTTCAAAAAGCCGTCTGCTGCATAGGCGTCAGAAAGCGTCTATATGAGGGAAAGGGTTAACAAAAAGTGATCACAAAAACTCACTTCGTGCTCTGCTAAAAATAAATGAAAATGCCAACTTGCCCTAAAACTTAACTGGACGCCGATGCAGACACTGACGCCGGGGCGAGTAGTAAAGCTCTCATTATCCTTTAAATAGTCGAGCTTAAAATGTAAAACCTCTTTTGACACCAAGGAATTATGCATGGAAAACTTATGTCACACTTATAACACTGAAATTCTAAGGCAATGGTTATGAATCTTAAACTCAGCCAATACCTCTCGCTGCATGTAGTCTATAGCCGATGTTACTCTATTATCTGTACCATATTTCTTCTGTACAATGTCGGTTAAGAGTTGAGAGTTCATCACTGTATTCTCAATCTGAAATATAGAAAATATTATATATATATAAAATATTTGACACAGGTAACTTAATATGTAAGATGCCATTGAACCAGATGGTATTATTCTGCAACTCTTTAACCCTTTCCCACATACAGCAGTCAGAAAGTGTCTGTATTTTGGAGACGGTAAATGCATGTACACGCATGTTTTTCCATGGACGACGTTTAAAAACTTTTGAAAACATTGTATCAAAAATGATGAAACAATTTCTCTTTATGACCAAATGTTTTCAACTCTTTTGAACATTTAATCTATCATTTTGAGAGTTTCCATAGTTTCGCGTTTTCAAAGTTGTCTGATGGATGAAGACATTTGGAAAGGTTAACCCTTTCCCTCATATAGACGCTTTCTGACGCCTCTGCAGCAGATAGCTTTGTGAAAACATAATGACAAAAGAAGAAATTGCTCAAAACGAGCAATTTCTCCTTTTGACACTATGTTTTCCACTTTTAGTCATAGGTTATCCATTTAATTAAAGAGATTTTCTATTTTTTGACAAAATATGTTCAAAGTGGTCTGCTGCAGAATTGTCGTATGGGGGAAAGGGTTAAGGAAGAGTTAACAGCACATTTTGAGAGATTGCTCCTTCTCCCACAACCTTTTCGAAGCAGCTGTTGATTTTGTTTTATATTTGAGCGTGAATCACTACTTTTTCAGAAAGGCCTCAGATGTTGTTTGCAGAAATGTGATCAACCCTTTCCCACATACAACAAATCTGCAGCAGGACACTTTGCAGAGGACTTAAAAAGATAAAGGCGAGTAAACTGGTCTTTTCCCCCCCACAATATCTTTCTTACTACGCATCCATACCCTATGTTGTTGGTACTTAATAGAATCATCTCACTGGGACAATAATTCGAGGGCTTCATGCAAAAAGGTTGTAACTACATCTTGTCACAATATGTAGTTACAACCGTTTTGCATGAAGCCATCCAATTGTTTTGAGCACCAACAACATAGGTTTTAACCCTTTCCCTCATACGACAATTCTGAAGCAGACAACTTTGAACATATTTTGTCAAAAAATAGAAAATCTCTATAATTAAATGGATAACCTATGACTAAAAGAGGAAAACATTGTGGCAAAAGGAGAAATTGCATGTTTTGTGCAATTTCTTCTTTTGTCACTATGTTTTTAAAACGCCGTCTGCTGCAGAGGCGTCAGAAAGTGTCTATAATATGAGGGAAAGGGTTAAGTGTCAAATAAGGATTTTAGAAGATGGAAAATACCCCTCATCTAGAGCTCCGACTTTGAAAATGTCATATACCGGTATTCATATAATTATTGAATCAAATTGAAAACACATTTACTGTGTCAAAGGGGGAGATTCTCCTTTAGCTAAATTTTGTTTTCAAAAAGTGTCTGCTGCAGAATATGTCAAAGTACATCTTCATGGGGAAAAGGGTTAACCCTTTCCCTCATACGACAATTCTGCAGCGGACGACTTTGAACGTATTTTGTCAAAACATAGAAAATCTCCATACTTGAATGGATAACCTATGACAAAAAGTGGAAAACATAGTGGCATAAGGAGAAATTGCACATTTTGTGCAATTTCTTCTTTTGTCACTATGTTTTCAAAAAGCCGTCTGCTGCAGAGGCGTCAGAAAGCGTCAATATGAGGGAAAGGGTTAACTATTATTAGACAGACAAATGGCCCAATAAGCTAACCAATTATCTGAGAAAGCACCTGGCATGTCTTTTTAACTCTGAACTAATTAAATGCGTTTTAGAATGCCTATTTTATAGCATGAATATGTGGTTGCATTTATATTATAAATAGAGATATTCCAGCATTAATGTGTTCTTTTGTCTAGATGATATATAGTTTTATCCTTCACTTATAACTGACGCATTTTGAAGCTGTATTATTATTGTAGAGACGAATATTGAAAACATTGTGGCACAAGGAGAAATTACTCATGATGAGAAACTTCTTCTTCTGTCACAATGTTTTCAACTCTATTCAATTCTCCTACTTTCATAAATCTATAGAAATTTTCCATTTATTGCGTTGAAATTTCGGAAATTATGTTGTACATAGGAAAGGGGTCAATGATCAGAGAGTCAAACTGACATTCAACCTTTTAACCCTTTCCCTCATTCTGACGCCTCTGCAGCAGACAACTTTTTGAAAACATAGTGACAAGCAATTTCACCTTTTGCCACAATGTTTTCCACTTTTAGTCATACCGTGTTATCCATTCAATTATAGAGATATTTTATTTTTAGACAAAATATGTTCAAAGTCGTCTGCTGCAGAATTGTCATATGAGGGAAAGGGTTAACAAACTATTGAGGTTTATGCAAATTAGAAATCAGATAACTTTGACAAGATCTTGACTAAAAACAAGGAAACTCACTTTAAATGAAAGTATAATTATTGAATAAAGATAAAAACAATGCGGTGAATGGAAAAGTTGGTCATCTGTGATGAGTGATTTCTTATTTCACCAGAATTGTTTCAAAAGTCATCTAGTGCAGATGCGTGAAAATCTGTCTTCATGACAATGTGGGAAAGGATGAACTAAACCACAGGACCCTAGACAGTGGAGAAATCAGTGAAACTATTACTCAGTATAAAATGGAGATTTTATCTCAGAATATCTTACACCCCACTGGTGAGCGTTTCTTTTAAACTTCCGAGTGTGTAAAAGTACACAAGCAGGATTGAAATTAAGGCATCTGCATGCTGAGTAATCAGGTTTAATTCCAGACAGAGTTCTAGATATGAGCCACATTATTCTGCTTACAGTGAAGACTCTGGTGAGCCTGTGATTCCACAGTACTCTCTGCAGAATCTTTAACCCTTTCCCTCATACGACAATTCTGCAGAAGACTTTGAACATATTTTGTCAAAAAATAGAAAATAGTAATGTGCTGCAGATTTCTAGTATTATATATAGGAAAAACAGCTTAGTTATAACTGTTTATACCTTGTAAAAGATGACTTTGAAAAGGATTTAGTAAACAAGAAAACCATGAGTGCCTATGCTCTACTGGTATGGTTCTTTGGTCATTTTCAATCCAGAGCATGTATGTATGGAGAAGATCGGATAGTAAATGGAGGCTCTTTTGTGTTCACAAGCTGTATCATAGCAATTTTGACAATTTCAAGGGCCATAATCCAGTCTTGCATGGGCAGATCTGGCTGGTTTGCGAAAGGAACCGAGCTCTCATCAATATTTAACTACTATCTAAGTTTGGTGAAGATCGGATAGTAAATAGAGGCTCTTTTGTGTTCACAAGCTGTATTATAGCAATTTTAACAATTTCAAGGGCCATAATCCAGTCATGCAAGCGCACATCTGGCTGGTTTTCAAAAGGAACCGAGCTCTCATCAATATTTAACTTCTATCTGAGTTTGGTGAAGATTAGTTAGTAAATGGAGCCTCTACTGTGTTCACAAGCTCTATTATAGCAATTTTGACAATTTCAAGGGCCATAATCCAGTCTTGCATAGGCGGATCTGGCTGGTTTGCGAAAGGAACCGAGCTCTCATGGATATCTAACTACTGTATAAGTTTGATTGAGATTCAATCAAAACTGAAGACTGTATCGCGTTCACAAGCAATTGTTAACGGATGCACAGACGACGGACACCACACCACGGCATAAGCTCTTCTGGCCTTTGGCCAGTAGAGCTAAAAATGAAATTTCTGGAATTGAAGTTTGATTATTGAACTGAGAGATGAACACATTTTTGTTAATCACTTATGATGTTAATCCTGCAGATGCATTAACATGGGCTTGCAAGTTGAATTTTTTTTTTAAAAATGAACCACTAGAAACCACATGGCTCAGTGTACAATGATTCAATACAAATTATTTCTTTCGTTTTCTGGGAAAGCTAATCCCTTCAAATACAAAAAAAAATCAACAATTACATTAGGTGCAAATTAATTCATTGGAATAACTGACAATATGAGACCCTTACAAACAAATAATCTAGTTGTAACAATCCCAAATCCAATTATTTGTGACCTTGACTTTCATTCAACTCACAGATCCTAGTTTGCACAGTGCATTTTGGAATTAAAAATGAGATACAAATTTGATTAAACCATTTTTTACCCTTTAACAGATTTATTCATTTAACCCTTTCCCTCATATAGACGCTTTCTGACGCCTCTGCAGCAGTCAACTATTGGAAAACATAGTGACAAAAGATGAAATTGCACAAAACGTGCAATTTCTCTTTTTGACACAATCTTTTCCACTTTTAGTCATAGGTTATCCATTCAATTATAGAGATTTTCCATTTTTTGACAAAATATGTTCAAAGCCGGCTGCTGCAGAATTGTCGTATGAGGGAAAGGGTTAAACTGTCATTAATGGAGGTTTTTCACATTTTTGATAAGATTTCAAAGTTGTCTGCTACAGGCTACAGATTTGTTGCTGTATGTTGGAAAGGCTAAAAAAAACCAGGCTACTGCCCATTTCATGAACCCTTTCCGTTCATGACAGCAAATGATCAGGTTATACAGACTAACACAAATAAAAGACACGAGATATCTATTTTCAGATGCTTTCTAATCATTCCATTTATTATTCAGAACCTGTGCAAAATATTCTCTGAAGTACATTCTTATCTAGTTAAGCGTTTCAATTAGACTGGAAGCCTGTTCGTTCAATCAGACAATTTTAGCAGACAAATGAGACCTTGATTTCTCAATTACACTCACAGTCTGATATGTGTGTATTCAAAGTTTTTTTTTGTTGCTCAACAGCGGGGATCTCTCGATAATAGCCTGGAACTCGTCTCTGATCAACCTAGTGTAATTAATAGGCTTTAATATCATACTTACCCCGCTGATATAATAATAATCCCACATACAACAAAGAATCATCAGGTAAAAATACAAGAGGCCTATGCTCTACTGGCATTAGACTAAGGTTCTTTGGTCATTTTCAATCCGGAGCATGTCTGTATGGGCAGCAAAGGAATTTTGACAATTTCAAGGGTCATAATCCAGTCATGCATAGGCAGATCTGGCTGGTTTTCAAAAGGAACAGAGCTCTCATCAATATTTAACTACCATCTATGTTTGGTGAAGATCGGATAGTAAATGGATGCTCTATTATGTGTTAACAAGCTGTATTTTAGCAATTTTGACAATTTCGAAAGGAACCAAGCTCTCATGGATATCTAACTACTGAATAAGTTTGATTGAGATACAATTAAAACTGAAGACTTTTTCACGTTCACAAGCAATTGTTTACGGATGCACGGACGACGGACACAACGCCATGGCATATTCAGCTCTTCTGTCATTTAGACAGTAGAGCTAATAAAAACATCAAAGCTAAAATATGAAATCTCTACAAATAAAAGTATAATTATTGAATAGAATTGAAAACATTGTGGCAAAGGTAGTCTCATTGTCTGCTGTAGATGCCTCAAAGTGCGTCTGCATTTGGGAAGAGGTTGAATTTAGACAACCATTAGGACTTAACAGTTACTGGTCTTTATCCAACAATATCTTTCTGAACCCTTTCCCACATAAAACATCTGCAGCAGATGACTTTAAAATCAATCCGTTGAAAATGTTTGCCAACAAATGAAGAAATGGCTCAAAACAAGCAATTTCTCCTTTTGCCACAAAGTTTTCAACTTTTTACAGTAATTATACCTACAATTATAGAGATTTTCCATATTTTTGAGCACACATTTTTAAAGTCGTCTGCTGCAGATTCGTTGTATGTGGGAAAGTGCTTCATAGTCTATAATGTGGGATAAACTGGGAAGATTAATATTGTGTGAATGGAACAGAAAGCATGTTAGGTGAACTGGCAGCTTATTTTAACTAACAAGTCTAGGGCCGTGATTTTTTAAGTTTTCACTATAGCCATATAATGCAAAATAGCCCCGCCCTGTGGCGGCCATGTTTTTCAACCAATCAACATGGCTTTAAGGAATCTGATAGAGGTTCACCCAAGGAACATTTCTACAAAATTATTTTAAAATCAGTCCGACACTTTCGGAGAAGAAGATTTTTAAAGTTTTCACTATAGCCATACAAGAGAAAGTTGATGCAAGGCATCAATGTCGCCGGAAAAGACTGCATTGATTAATTTTTTAACACACATGTATTCTTGACTTTCATTAGTCTAAACATACACATAATGTTTTCATAAGGACTAATTCCAGGATTTTTGAAATTCCACATAGATCTACAAATTTCAGGATATCTTTTGGTCAGGATTTTGGATGTTTTGTATTTGTCAATAAAACCACAACAAATTAATACATTTTGGGATTTAAATCTACCTGCAATACAAAGCTATTAAACCCTTTCCATGTCTGAAGCAACAATGAAAACCTTGAAATGCTTAAAACATTGAGAAAACGGTTAAATTGCTGAAGACATTAACTTCCTCCTTTTTAATAATAATTATAATAAATATTTCACAGATGTTAAAATTTATCCTCATATGTTTAAAAAGTAGACCACACTTGAAACAACATATCAGCTAAATTGTTTATATAAATCGTTGATGCATACAATATAAGTTTGGCGCAAGAGAAATGCCAGTTGCGAGTCCCATTACTATTTAATAGGTGGCAAGTATGAAATTAATTGGGTGCGAAAGAGCAGTTTTTCTTTATTTCTAAATCTATTGTTTATCAGAGTTTGTTCTTCTCTTAATTTGTTTCAAGCCAAATAAACATTTAATATCACATATATTTAATCATTTAAGTGTGTAATATTAGCTATCTATCTGTAATAAGGTGTTTGAGCATTTTTCCAAAATGTTGACCTTTGTTTCAGGATCGAGTCGAGTGTCAGACATCGAAGAAATTGAATAAAAAATCAGGCAAAGCTTTAGTGCATGTTTTATTCCACTGCATTCGAGAGAAAAAAGCATTTCTATAGTATCTTTCTTTCTCCTACATTCGACCCATGCACTCGACTCGTGACGTTTAAGAAATCAATTTGTCGTGCGACATTTTTTGTCTGCGTAAGTCACTTTTCTAAGTTTACATTTTACTTCCGGTCACTTCGCTTTGTTTACATTTTGGCAATATGAAACTAGGTCACAAACTGAGGAAAAAGCGTTTCGACGTTCACGACCGATAAACAGGCTTATATTTGAGACATATTTTCACAAAAAAAATTCTTATTTGTTTCTGTTACCAGTTTATGTTGATACTTATCTATTAAAAGGAGAATTCGACGTGACTTACATAAAAGCAAGCAGGTGCGCGCATTGGTTAACGCACACACAGTAAGTACAGTAGTATATAGTAGCGTGTGCAAAATCTATGCGGGCGGTACTCGGTAGTGACGTAATCAACAGTTCTAGGTTAGAAACAGTTCATATTTTAGATATACACGAGTTAACATTATCAAATGAATTCTTCACAGATCAAGACATATTTTTGAACATGAAAATAACATTCAGTAAGTTAACATTACTATTGAAAGTAGAATTTGACGTGATTTTTATTTCAATATATCTCAATATTGACATATAGCAGTTGGTTGCAAGTCTAGCAGGGACCACATTTGTCTTCGTAAATAAGACAAAAACACTTAAATGCAAGTCAACAAAATGAAACTAAAAATACCTAAAACATCGAAATGTTTATTCCATTTTAGATGTGTCATTACTTAGTGTTTTTAAACAAACACAATTGTAATATGTTCAAAACATCTTAATGTGTTTCTTTTCAATAATTATCCCTCCTCCCATGTGATTTCCGAAAAGCTATTAAAAATAGAAGTCGCGGGCTTCTGCCCGGCGACTAATAATGCAAAATAGCTATGCCCCCGGCGGCCATGGTTTTTGACCAATCAACATGGCTTGAAGGAATCTGATAGAGGATTTCTACAAAATTATTTGAAAATCTGCCAACCAGTTTGGGAGTAGAAGAATTTTATTTTTTTTTTTTCGTTTTGTTGCCATGGAAACCAGAATTCTGCATGGATCCCAAAAATTTGAAGGAATTCTGGTGAGGTCATTGAGAGGATGCTTTCTGTGAAGTTTCTTCCCAATTGACCCACTGGTTACCGAGGAGAAGAAGTTGACGGACACCGAACAAAAGTCGATCACAATAACTCACCTTGAGCACTACATGCTCAGGTGAGCTAAAAAGCCGATGAAAAAGTCATTAAATTCCAAGCGAGTATTCTTTTGAATACCAACAACATAGGGTTTCGAGGTTAAGTTAAGTTTTACTGTTGCTGGTTACTTACTGAAAAAGTGTTTGAAGATTTTAATCGGAACCCGTGGCGAGGTACTGGGGCCCAACGTGAAGGTTTGCTCTATATACGCCATATGAGGCAACCTAAATACATCAATCGTTGGAGTGTGGCCTTTTAAAAACAGGAATGTTGACCATGAAACCTAAGTAACCACTTGTATAGAGCTCTGGGTCACAAGGATAGTTTTGGAGCTGAAGCACTTACCTCTTCTCTGTAAATGTAGGCATACACACCACCACCCACTATGCAACCCAGAATGATTGGTAGGAATATCAAATACTGAAATTATAAAAATACAATAACATTTTAAAATAAAATTTAACCCTTTCCCCGCAGCAGACAGCTTTTTGAAAACATAGTGACAAAGAAGAAATTGTTCAAAACGAGCAATTTCTCCTTTTGCCACAATGTTTTCCACTTTTAGTCATAGGTTAATTATCCTTTCAATTATAGAGATTTTCTATGTTTTGACAAAATATGTTTGAAGTCGTCTGCTGTAGAATTGTCGTATGAGGGAAAGGGCTAAATGATCTCATTTTATTTCAAATCAGGGATTATATTATTTAAGTTGACTGCAGACATTGAACCCTTTCCCACATACAACAAATCTTCAGCAGACGACTTTGAAAACAATTGGACAAAACGATGGAAAATCTCAGTAATTAAGTTATTGCATTTAACATGTATTATCAAATATAATTATGTGACAACAAATTTTCCTTTAACCCTTTCTCTCATATAGACGCTTTCTGATGCCTCTGCAGCAGACAGCTTTTTGAAAATATAGTTACAAAAGAAGAAATTGCTTAAAACGAGCAATTTCTTCTTTTGCCACAATGTTTTCCACTTTTTGTCATAGGTTATCCATTCAATTATAGAGATTTTCTATTTTTTGACAAATTGTGTTCAATTCGTTTGCTGCAGTATTGTCCTATGAGGGAAAGGGTTAACATATTGTAAATAATGTTTTCAAAAATCTGCTGTAAATGTGACAAAATGATGGCAAGTGGAAAAGGGATTCAATAATAAAGACTGTAACAAGTGTTCACTAATTGACACTAAATGAAGCAATTTATTGATTTTGAAAATCCTCCTGGCAATACTGTAACAGAGCAAAAAGAAATGATCAGGTCTTTTCTACCAACATTGTCTATTGCCCCAACTCTGATATTTCAGTTTTTAACCCTTTCCATTATATAGACACTTTCTGACGCCTCTGCAGCAGATGGCTTTTTGAAAACATAGTGACAAAAGGAGAAATTGCTCAAAACGAGCAATTTCTCCTTTTGACACAATGTTTTAAAATTCCCCTTTTAGTGATAGGTTATCTGGCATTCAATTATAGAGATTTTCTATTTAATGACAAAATATGTTCAAAGATGTCTGCTGCAGAATTGTCGTATGAGGGAATGGGTTAGCCTTTTCACAATTGCAGACACATTTTGGACCGGAGAAAATTTAAAGATCTTGCGAGTAATTTCTACTTTTTCTCACAATGCTTTCAAAATTGTCCCGGTGAGGTCTCAGTAAATTAAATAAATGCTATATTACAGAGGAATCAAAAGTCCTATGTAAAAGGGAAAGGTTTAACCCCCCTTTCCATTATACAGACGCTTTCTGACACTTCTAAATGACGCGTCTTTTGAAAACATTGTGACAAAAAGAGAAATTGCTCGAAACGGATCTGTCGTATGTCAACCAGGTAAAGCGAGGTTTAACTTACAAACATTTTGAAACAAAGAAAACTAAGATCAATTTGAGCAATTTCTATTTTTTCTCACAATGTGTTCAAATGTCCCATGGATGCTTAGTATTACAGAGGAAACGAAATTAAGTCCTACTTATCAGGGAAAGGTTTAATTCATCAATCTGCAGATGACAGATTTTAATCAAATTTGAATAATGCGAGATATTTGCATTATAGTTAAATATTATAAATAAGCTCCAGTTTTCAAAAGTCGTCTGCTGCACATACATGTAAATGTATATGATAAATGCTTTATCATGTAGGAAAGAGTTAAAAAATGATTAACCCTTTCCCTCATATAAACGCTTTCGGACGCCTCTGCAGCAGATGGCTTTTTGAAAACATAGTGACAAAAGAAGAAATTGCACAAAACGTGCAATTTCTCCTTTTGCCACAATGTTTTCCACTTTTAGTCATAGGTTATCCATTCAATTATAGAGATTTTCTATGTTTTGATAAAATATGTTCGAAGTCGTCTGCTGCCAGAATTGTCGTATGAGGGAATGGGTTAATGAATTAAGTCTGCATCCCCCCCCCCCCCCCCCATGTGTCATATTTTCAATCCATAACTCCATATCACACATGGCTGGATTCTGATCTGTGAGAAATTCCCACAAGCAATTTTCTAAACTGCATGGATTCAGTTGAACTTACCCTTTACCTAAAATTTTAAAAAGGTATTCATCAAATTCTTGACAACATCCCTGCTGAATGCAGTTCAGGAAATCATACACATTTCTCAAGACACTTAAATAGTGTCCATAAACTGGCCTTATAAACAGTTCTTATCTGGAGTTCATGAACTGTGCATAATATGAGCTTAGGTTCTTCATGAACTGTTCTTGAACTTATAATAAATAATCCAACAGAGTACTTAGATAACCCTTTCCCTCATATAGACGCTTTTTGACGCCTCTGCAGCAGACGGCTTTTTGAAAACATAGTGACAAAAGAAGAAATTGCTGAAAACGAGCAATTTCTCCTTTTGCCACAATGTTTTCCGCTTTTAATCATAGGTTATCCATTGAATTATAGAGATTTTCTATTTTTTGACAAAATATGTCCAAAGACGCCTGCTGCAGAATTGTCGTATGAGGGAATGGATTAAATTGTCCTTGATGTGGATATGACCTGATTATGAGCAGATATAGAATATTTAACAGTTCTTGACATGTCTATGATGAAGATCATGAACTGATAACAAATGCTTTACAGTTCTTGACATGTCCGTGATGAAGATCATGAACTGATAACCAATGCTTTACAGTTCTTGACATGTCCATGATGAAGATCATGAACTGATAACAAATGCTTTACAGTTCTTGAATTGTCCATGAAATGTTCTTAAAGTGTCCAGTCATTGTTCATCATGAACAATTAATCTATTCAATAATATATATACTTTAGTTTTTACAGATTTTTTCACAATTTTATCTAGATATTTTTAGTCATAAGCTGCAGATTTGTCATATATAGGAAAGGGTTAACAAATTATTTGCACAAAGGTCAGGATCAGGTCAATATTGCCAAGTTATACCATTAGAATCTAAATTTGCAATACTCAGGCAATTATTGATACAGTCTTTGAAGTGGTAGGTGACCAAATTGAGTAGGCTCTGAGACTAGAACATTTGTAACTACATCTGTCCCATTTCCTTGGTATCCTTAATTATCACAACCAATTAGATTCACAAATATTGCCTCTTTACAGCAACCATATGTCCTTTGAGGTCAATAAAAGAGAAATGTATTATATCAACCACATGATCATGAATGGACAATTGATAAATTATATTATACATTAACCTTTTCCCTTATGCAGATGCAAACAACTTTTGAAAACATCATGGCATTCTTTCTTATGAAAGAGTAATTTCTCTTTTTGCCACATTTAAGGTACCATTGAATTACTCTTTTATTATTTAAATAAATTGCTCATCATTTGGCCACAATGTTTTCAAAAGTCTTTTTTTCAAACTGCTATTGCGTCAAAATTCGTCTGCAGGTGGGAAAGGGATTAAAGTCGTCTGCTGCAAATTTAATGCATGTGGTAAAGGGTTAGGAGGGAATTGTTTTTAACCCATCATCAGATAAATTTGATATCCAGACTCGTTCATTCTAAACGAGATAGACAAATCATTTTAAACATCTGAAAACATTTAAAACGTCTGAAAGCATTATAATCAAGTAGATATTTGCGTCACATTACAGCTTATATTTAGATAACTTCGAAATATTCCTAGAGTGTCTTCAAATGTTATCTGCAACAAAGGCAAATGAAACTGGGACTAAAAAATATATGAATAATGGAGCAAAAATCAATAAATCAATAATTCTAGGCAAGAGCAGTTATACATCACTGATTATTATAGTAAAAAGGGGACATTTTTATTGTTAACCCTCAATTCCCTCATACGACAATTCTGCAACAGATGATCGACTTTGAACATATTTTGTCAAAAAATAGAAAATCCCTATAATTGAATGGATATATATCCTATGACTAAAAGCGGAAAACATTGTGGCAAAAGGAGAAAAATTGCTCATTTTGAGCAATTTCTTCGTTTAATTGTCACTATGTTTTCAAAAAGCCGTTTGCTCAGTGCAGAGGCGTCAGAAAGCGTCTATATTGAGGGAAAGGGTTTAGCTGCATTGATTCTATAGCATAGAAGTACTTTGTTCCATTCTATTATTAGCTGTTTTGGCTTCATCTAGCACGATATCACGCGATCCATTCCTGTTGCATTTAATTTCGACCTGTTTTCCCCCCAATCTTTGTTCTTCTTCTTTTCATCTATCATGGTCAAAATGAGATATTAACCAAGGAAAACAATGGTAAAGTGAACTGGCCATCATGGTATAATAGAAATATTGCTAAAATGATATCAATCAATCTTTTTGTTTTCCCATCTGACAGTGATTAAGATAGAAACCTCATGATGAGTCATGATTTATATGGTCACTTCTTTTAAATAAAAAGAAAAAACAATTAATCCTTTTCCCCATGCTTCAGCAAATCTGCAGCAGACGACTTAAAAAGTATCTAGGCAAACAAATAGAAAAGCTCAATAAATGTAGGTTAAGTTACTACAAAGAATTGAAAACATTGTGGCTTGCAATAGGAGAAATTGCTTGTCTTGAGCAATTTCTTCTTTAAGTCACATTCAAAAGTTTTCAAAAGTCGTCTGCTGCAGAGGCGTCAGAAAGCGTCTTTATGTGGGAAAGGGTTAATTAAACAAGAGGCCATGATGACTGTATATATATTGATCTTGTTTGGACATTATTTCTACAGCGAATTTACTTATTGATGCAAATTGTTTTATATTTAGCTATATGGTAGTTCATGTAGGTAAATTATGCATCAATAATATCTAGGTCGTGCATCTTTTAATTCCAAGTATTGCCTATTACTCTATATATATATATATATTTCAGCTGTACTCAAAGAGTGACACTCATTCAATATAATAATTCTAAAATACCACACAAGAAGTCATAGGTAATTTTCTTAATCTTTAAATAATAATTATATATCCATTGAAGATAAGCCTGCTTATCAGCAAAAGAGGCTTTTTGACAGTTTAATTATATTCTTAAATTTCTTTCTCTCTATTGCCTGTTCTTTACACATAAACAAGAGGGCCATTGTGGCCCTGGATCGCTCACCTGGGTTTGTGCTAACCACAATAACTCATTGTGTGGTCAGGTAAGCTATTACTACATGTAAAATTTAACCCTTTCCCTCATACGACAATTCTGCAGCAGATGACTTTGAACATGTTTTGCCAAAAAGTAGAAAATCTTTATAATATTGAATGGATAACCTATGACTAAAAGTGAAAAACATTGTGGCAAAGGGAGAAATTGCACGTTTTGTGCAATTTCTTCTTTTGTCACTATGTTTTCAAATAGCCATCTGCTGCAGAGGCGTCAGAAAGCGTCTATATGAGGGAAAGGGTTAAACAAGATTTTCCTTCAATTTGGCTTAGTGACCTAGTTTTTGACCAGACTAGAGACATTATGTTCAAACCTAGCCTACACGCATTCTGACATTTAAGTTTGGACACATGCTCAAATTAAATATACTTCTTCCAGAGTACAAGTTAACAAGATTTGATTTCAATTTGGCCTACTAGTGACCTAATTTATGACAGACATGACCCATATTTTATCTTGGCCTTCTGATATCACCAGGACAAACTTTCTGACAAAATTTCAAGCTGCTGTAGCAAAAAATGCAGCCTTCAGAGTGTTAACAAGGTTTTCCTTCAATTTGAAGATTTGTGACCTAGTTTTTGACTTCACATGACGCGTTTCGGCCAAGATTTGATTGAGAATATCTTCTTATAAACTTTTATGAAGATTGGATGTAAAATGTTGCCTGTGATGTTAACATGGCAATTGTTGATGACGGACGACACACGGCGGACAAAACGTACTGAGCACTAAAATTGTGCACAGGTGAGCTAAAAATGGAATCTGGATGATTGTCAAAGTATTAAATAATCTGTGAACCATTTTGTAATGACTCATATTGACTAAATGAGCAATCTCAACTTTTGCCACAATGTTTTGAACTAAACTAAATTTTTATAGTTTCATTTAATATAGAGATTTTCCTTAATTTTGCCTGCATTTATTTCAAAGCCATCTGCTGCAGATTTGTTGTATGATGCAAACAATTAAAGCGTAAATAAATAGAGTTGAAAATGTTGTTGAAAAAGGAAAATCAATGCTCATTATGAGCAATTTCTCCACTTAAACTACAATGTTATCAAAAGCCATAGATCTGCAAGAGGGAAAGATCAAAATATATATGTAGCTAGATTTAAATCTAAAAAGTTGTCAACTGAATTTATAGTTGAATAATTATACAGACTATTATAGGGTAATGACAGAAACACCGAGATAGACTGAATTACCAGCAAGTGAAAAGATTAATCCTTTTCCATGTGCAGACACATTTAGGAGCATTTCATCAGACATTTACTGAAAACAATGTGAGAAAGGGGAATAATTGATTATCATGAGCAAATTCTACTTTTACAACAATATTTTTCATCTCCTTTTAATAATTATTCTGTCACTTGTAGAGAGAGTCTCAGTTTCCTTATGTTTGCCTATTGGTCTATGAAAAGTGTTGGGAAGAGTAATATAAAATAACACAGACACTGTGAACTGTCAGTTTTTTTGTTAATGTAACAGACAAAATATTTGTATAATAATTGACATAAATTGCATCATAATTGACACATCATGTCAATCTGGGCATTCTTTTATCAAGATAAGACATTCTCAGGTCAAATAGACAGTTAACAGTTGTTATACTTGTCAAAATGTATCAACAATTAACCCTTTACCTAACATGCAACATCATCATTATATCTCTCAATTAATATCCTATCCACATACAACAAATCTTCAGTAGATGAATTTGAAAACAACTATGAATGAATATGAAATATAGTACTTAAATATATAATCAATGAATCGAGTTGAAAACAGTCATATACTGCAGAGGCATCAACAATTCAACATGCATTTGTATGTAGGAAAGGGTTTCAAAATATATAATATATATATATTGTAACCCAAGTGCGTTAAGTATTGTGACCAGCTTATTTCTAAAATAACCTGTATATTTAAGTTGGGAGTTGTTAGTTCTGAACTGTTTGACAATTACATAACATAATTTAAGTCACTGCATGAAGATTTCAAGAAGCAGAGGTCAAACGAACATTGTCACTTTGAATCAGATAGCGCAATTAGATGCATAGGTAGATCTTGACATCTTCACTTGTATCAAATAAGCATATTAGGCTTGTTTTTCTGGAGCACAGTTATTTTATAGCTTATAAAAAGATGTGGAAAATCTCTGTTAATTTATTAAAGTATTAATTATTAATATTATTAATCCTTTCTCACATAAAACAAATCTGCAGCAGACGACTTAGAAAACATTGAGTCAAAATTATGGAAACTTTCTGTAAATGAAAGTCTTCAGATGAAAACATTGTGGCAAAAGGAGAAATTGAGCAATTTCCCCTTTTACCACAATGTTTTCATAAGTTGTCTGCTACAAAGCTTCAGAAGAGCGTGACTGTACATGGGAAAGGGTCAATCAGAGAAATAGCTCATTAGGAGCAGCAATATATCCTTTTGATACAAATTAATGATTTCAAACATCATGCACCTGTTACAGATGTGTCAATATGAGTCTGTATGCAGGAAAGGGGGGTTTAATGCTTCTTGTCAGAAGTGCCTACATCAATTTAAGAGCTGTATACCTCTAAGCTCAGACTTTTCTCATTAACCTTTCCATTGATAGATATAATCAGTGAATCTAATCATTTGAGTCATTTAACCCTTACTTTTCACTTAGTTATAGTTTGCTTGAAACTCACTGTTCTTGAGTAGACTGTTTGCTCATAATATAATTATGTAACACCTCTTTCAACAAAATTTGAGTTATATCACCCCATTTCCAGAACTTACTGGACCATTTATCCTGACACAAGCGACCCAGTCGTAATACTTTTTAAACCCCATAACTCTGAATTAATACCAGGGAGGGGAAGCTATTGCTACCATTTTTGAAAGTCTTTATTATGCCCCATCCTGGGATAAGACCCGCTACCTCCAGCACCGTAGGCAGATGCTCTACCACTTCACCACAGAGGTGCTCATGTAACAAAGAAATCTGCAGTAGATAACTTTAATGAAGACATTCATGCAAAAAAATAGAAAATTTCGATAAATGAAAGACTTGTTATTGAAAAGACAATAAAACATGCATTGTGGCAAAAGGGAGAAATTAATTTTTCTTTTGTTCAAAATGGCTTTTCTTCCGTGTTTTTTATTTTGAAGTCTTATTGTGTCAAAATTTGTATACATGTGGGTATAACCCTTTCCCTCATATCCCAGCTGTAGCTTTTCCAGGGAGACTTACCAAATTCCATGGAAAATCCCCGGAGTATTCGGACAACTTTCCAGGGATAATCTGACACTTTCCATGGAAATTCCAGGACATTTATGTGGAAAACCCGGAAATTCCATGGACAACCCGGAAAAGTTTCATGGAAACCCCGGAAAAGTTCCATGGACACCCCGGAATGGTTCCATGGACATGCTGGAATGGTTCCGGGACCCCGGAGTATTCGGACACATTTCCAGCATTTCCGCATTTTAACATTAAATTCCTTGGTTTTTTCCATGGTTTCCGTGTATTTTCCGTGTATTTTTGTATTTTCTGTTATGAGTCCCCGGAAAAGCTACAGCCGGGATAGACGCTTTCTGACGCCTCTGCAGCAGACAGCTTTTTGAAAACAATTAGTGACAAAAGAAGAAATTGCACAGAACGTGCAATTTCTCCTTTTGCCACAATGTTTTCCACTTTTTGTCATTATAAAGTAATCCATTCAATTATGGAGATTTTCTATTTTTTGACAAAATATGTTCAAAGTCGTCTGCTGCAGAATTGTCGTATGATCGAGGTTTCCCTCGATCATACGACAATTCTGCAGCAGACGACTTTGAACATATTTGATAAGGGGGTCAAACTGAACCTCCCTGAAAAAGACAAGTCTTTTAAACTGGTACCTTTTAAGGGCAAAGTACAATTTAACCCTTTCCCACATGTATAATGCGTCTAAAGCAGACGACTTTTGAAAACATCATGAAAAGGAGAAATTTTTCAAAACGAGCAATAATTCTCCTTTAGACTCAATGTTTTCATCAATTGCAGCTTCAATTAAAAAGAATTGCAACATTTTTGTCTAGATGTTTACAAAGTCGTCTTCTGCAGATTTGTTGTATGTAGGAATTATGGGCTAAAATTTCGAAGTGTCGAAAAAATTTACTATACTATGGTACTACTAAGGCAAAATGAATGCTCTTTCTGCCAAGTTATACACTATAGTACCAATTTAGATGACATTCAAATTGAAATAATGCTCAGATTATAGCATCTTCACCTATTGCCATCAAGTTTTCAATTCTATCAAAAAATTAAATTTTCATTCAAAGGTATTGCTAATCATTCATAAGTGATGTTATGGTAGAGTATCTGTCTCTGGTGCAGGAGGTCGCGGATTTGATCCCCAGCTTGGTCATACCAAAGTCTTTAAAAATGGTAGTTTATGGCTTCGATTAAGCAGGACCCTATTTGGTGCTCAAGGAAGGTTGTTGGGTTCGAGCATTATGATTGACTCACTTATGTCAGAATAAATGGGCCAGAAGTAATGGTATATATTAACTTACACAGGAAACGCCATGATATAATTGAAAAATTGTTGAGAGCAGCATTTTAAACACCATACAAACAAACAAAAAGCCAATCATGATCAATCTGGGCTTTTCAAACAAAGTTTTCAACTCTTCCAATTAAATCTTTTTTCTGGCATCTGCAGCAGATAACTTATGAAATCCTTGTGCCAAAATGAGAAATTATTCATAATGACCAACTTCCACCTTTGCAACTATGTCTCAAATAATCAACAACATAATTGTTTCATTTAAAGAGATTTTGGCATAGATATTTTTGAAGTGCTCTGCTGTTTGTAGGAAATTTATAAACAAACCTTGAGGGAAAATATAATAACAACATCTGAACGATGTCTTTAAACTGTACATTGTTGTTAATTGTATCCAATGAATTCTTTAGTAAATATGCATTTATAATAATCCCCCACTACGTCTGATGTCTGAGGATTGGAGTCGGAGATAAGACAGAGATAAAACGTTGAGTCAAATCCTCTTGTCTCCTAAGTTATCGTCTTTACCATCTGGTTCAAATACCACTGATAAGCCCCTTTTTGGCATCTTCAGCAGCAGTTATTAAGAGATAATACATCTTTATGACATTTTTGTTTGAACCCTCTTTCCCACTAACTTGCATTTTGATCAAAGCTTCTGCTTCAGATGACTTTTAACCCTCTCCCTCATACGACAATTCTGCAGCAGACGACTTTAAACATATTTTGTCAAAAATTAGAAAATCTCTATAATTGAATGGATAACCTATAACTTAAAGTGGAAAAAATTGTGGCAAAGGGAGAAATTGCTCGTTTTGAGCAATTTCTTCTTTTGTCACTATGTTTTCAAAAAGCCGTCTGCTGCAGAGGCGTCAGAAAGCGTCTATATGAGGGAAAGGGTTAAAAACATTGTGGGAAAAGATGGAATTGTCCATCATAAACAATTTCTCCTTTTGATAAAACTCTGATTTATAAACAATAATTCTAGAAATGAAGAAAATCTGGTCTTTCGCACCCAATTAGTTTCATACTTGCCATCTTTTAAAATAGTAATGGGACTCGCAAAGATCTGGCATTTCTCTTGCGCCATACATATATTGTATGCATCCATGATATTTTAATCGATTTAAGCATGTCTAATACTACTATTATTGCCTAGTTTAAATTTACTTTGCACCCAATTTTCTTATTTGCGCCGCGTCACTCGAAAACCTACCCTCATGTCATTGCGCCCAACGAGAATCCGAATAAGCCTGCGCCTTCTCGCAGTCTGACCAATATGTAATCTGTTTTCAAGCTTGCCGTACTTGTTGGCATACAGGAAGCCCGAGGATTGGTGTTTTTAAGTGTGGTCTACTTTTTAAACATATGAGGATAATTAAATGCTGCAAATTTGTTGCATGTGGGAAAGGCTAAAATTTGTGTCGAAATAAATTACTATACTAAGGTACTAGGCAAAATTAATGCTCTTTCTGCCAAGTTATACACTATATACCAATTTAGATGACATTCAAACAGTACGTAATTACAGTCAGGACAGTGGTGTTTCAGCCTGAGAAAATTGGTAGACAGGAGACAAAATTACATCTATGTAAGGTGAGAAACAATGTTCTTGGTATCAAATATCCCTTTCCTAGATATACAACAAATCTGCAGCAGACGACTCTAAAAACATATTGGCAACATGTGAATTATCTCCATAAAAGAGAGTTTATTTATTAGATGAAGTTGAAAACATTGTGGCAAAAGGAGAATGTGCTCATCATGAGTAATTTCTCCCTTTGCCACAATGTTTTCAAATGGCATCTGCTGCAGAGACTACAGAAAGCATCTGTATGTGGGAAAGAGTTATCCATAAAAAGAGTGCCCCCTTGACTGTTTAACTGGCTTCTGAATCAAGATTATTTAACCCTTTCCCTCATACAACATTTCTGAAGCAGACGACTTTGAACACATGTTGTCAAAAAATGGAATATCTCTCTAATTGAATGGATAACCTATGACTAAAAGTAAAAGTGGAAAACATAGTGGCAAAAGGAGAAATTGCTCATTTTGAGCAATTTCTTCTTTTGTCACTATGTTTTCAAAAAGCCGTCTGCTGCAGAGGCGTCAGAAAGCGTCTATATGAGGGAAAGGGTTAACCTTAACCCTTTCCCACACACATTGTATAATCATCTACAGCAGAGTAATATATATAGCTTATGAAAATGGAACAACAATGAGAAATATTGCTCGCAATGAAAAATCTATCCTCTTGTCGATTGTTTTTATCTCTATTCAATAATTATACTTTTAAGAACAACGATTTTCAATATATTCTAGGTTAGGCGGAAGCTTTCAAAAACATCTGCTGCAGATTTGTTGTATGTGGGGAAAGGGCTAATATAAAGTTACACGCATGAAATACCTAAATGAAAAGGAAGGGTGAAATGACTCAATTGATTAGAATCACTGATTATCGCTATCATGATGGAAAGGTCAATGAGAAAGTCACATCCCCAAAAGGCCTGCCCTTTTTCAAGCTTTTTTCGTAAACAGCCTTACTGTGAATTCTTCACATTCTATCAGTCGTTGGAATCCACTGTGTTTTAAAATTACCCAAGAGCTAGCATAATTGGTATGTTACACATGTGATGTGTGTATCTGGACACCAAAACAGTAAAAAGCCCATTTATGACAAGCCAAAACAAAGACCTACCTATGCAGTCTAATTCAAATGTCTTGAAGTCTCCTGTGACTGCTTGCTAAACATTGCAGAACCAATTCATACTGCATGGATACAATGGTTGATCTGGATCAATATTGATCGCAAATGCCCTAATTAATTTTGATTTTACTGGAGCAGGACTAGCTCCAACATACATGCTTGTGTATTACGAAGATAAATTGGCCACGGACAAGCGCATACATCAATCGGTCCAATGCATTAGAGAATAGGTGGAAATACACAAACTTTCATAGGTTGCTATGGTGTTCAAAGCATTGGTTATAAACATTTACGTAGGTATCATGTCCACCTATTTTTCAGTGCAGTGGTCTAAATGATTTATGCACATGTACACAGTAAGATGATTTTCACAATTGCATCACCTTAGATATATAATATACAGGGGTAGTGGAATCGTTACCAATATCTTGGAAGGTCCATTTTGATGTAAGTAATGAAGACAGGAGGTTACTTCTGCTTCTTATAACTTTAGAACATCCGAGGTCAGGTCAGATTTACCCAAAGGCCCAGCATGTGATCACACATTCTAATCAATTCTCAAATGCAGACACAATTTTGATGCATCTGCAGCAGAAGACATTTGAAATCATTCAGGGAAAAAAGACAACTTGCTCATGGTGTCTGTAATATTATCTTTGAATGCCACAATTTCAATTCTATTTGTATTATTTATACAAATTCACTTATAGACTTATATACTCCATGGGTATGTTTCGCTATACTGTAATGTCTTATTTATAATTCATCAGTTGCAAGATTGCTTCAATTTGCGATTAAAAGTGTGAAAAGAGTTTACAATGTTATGATGAATATGTAAAGAATTAAGATGCTTACCACAATGAGAGCTAATTTGTCGGGTCTGGCCGCCCCGTAGATACCGACTATACCAAAGAGGACCGTGAGAGCTCCTCCCGCGATGAACACATAAACAAATACTGTGTATTTTGCAAGCTCTTCATTCGCCCCAACATATTGGTTAATCCAGTAGTCTACACGTAGATATATGGAAAATCCTAAAACTGCTGCACCAATCAACTGAAATGAGAAAGAAAAAAAAGAAAATTTTGTAGAATTTTAAAAAACAATTTACTAGCCTCATTTAAATAACCATGCAGCTCTCCGACATTCAACATTAATTTGTAGCAGACGAATTTGAAAACATCTATAAATGGAAGTATAGATATTTAGCAATTTCTTTTTTTTGCGCCATATAATATTATGTGGTAAACCTTTCCCACATTATAGACGCTTTCTGATGCCTCTGCAGCAGACAGCTTTTTGAAAACATAGTGACAAAAGAAGAAATTGCTCAAAACGAGCAATTTCTCCTTTTGCCACAATGTTTTCCACTTTCAGTCATGGGTTATCCATTCAATTATAGAGAATTTCTATTTTTTGTCAAAATATGAGGGAAAGGGTTAAAATGATAATGTTTTGACCCCTTATCAATTGTACATGTTAATTTACTTTCATTCATATTGACTCTCATGGTTTGATGTCTTGTTTTTTCAAAGTCTGTTGTATGTGGGAATTAATAAAATTAATAAGCACTTCATAAATCACACACTTGAAGACTCTTTATTTTAAATGTAATATGGCATTTTTAATGTGTCAAAAGTAGTTTACCCCAAGTCAGGGAAAAGATTATTTCAATGTTTGTTAAGTTTTAATAATTATCTCTTTTGCTGCCAAAGGCAATTAAAGCCTTTTGCAGTCATTAATGCAGATTCAGGCAAGACAGCTCATAATGAGCCATCTCTGACCTGAAATCTACATTGTTTGCCACTTAGACATTGAATTTTACCAAACTTCTTGTTGGACGTTAACTGGAGGGGTCCAATTTTCAACATGGAAGAGTCGACTGCGAAATTCATGGGCAGGGAAAAGAGAATGATATCCGAGATCTAAAAACATGCAGTTTCCAATGTCCCGCTATTTTACATGTATAATATATACCTGACAGACTATAACAAGATGCCTTAAATTGATTAACACTTCCAAGCATTCAGATGTATTTCGTATTTTGCAGCATCTAGAGCAGACAACTTTTAAAGATCCTGGAAAAAGGATAAATTGAGCACTGATGAGTTCAAGTTACTAAACGTCTCTTTTTGTCATAATTTTGCTCAACTCTGGGGTATCTATGATTATTATAAGTTTAAAGAGATCTTCTACTTTTAGCCTAGATGATTTCATTCGTTGTCTGCGCTGCAATTTTGTTGTGTGTGAGAAAGGGTTTAAATGACCGAACAGTTGTACCAGTCATTCTTCGAGTGGAAATAAAACCCAGATAACTCTTAACAAATCAATACTATTGGAAACAGGTGGAAATGGACCATGTCATATGAAAGTCCAACCCTCATGGGAATAGAAATTGAACCCTTTCCCAATTGCAGATGCATTTTTTTGCTGACTATATTTGAAAACATTGCGACAAAAGGTGAAATCGCTCATTTCTTTGCGAAGTTTGCGAAACAAGATTCTTGAAGAACTATCTGCAAGTGTAATTTCTATGTGCACACATCCAACAAGTATAATCTTCTAGGACTGCAATCTAAATACTAAGATTTCAATGTAGTTTATAATCCTTTATAATGTTCGAGCTTATGGCACACTTATCGTGAGCTTGCTGCTAGCTAAGTATTTTAGTTTGGGCGTAAACATATGTCTATTATGTTAAAGTGAACAATTGAATATAGTTGAAAACATTTATAATTTTTGCAAAAAGGAGTTAAAATGCTCATTAAGAGCCTCAATTCTTTCTCTATTTGCCACATTATGCTTTCAAAAGTCCTCTGCTGCTGTATTGCATCAAAATGTGACTGAATGTTTGAGAGGGTCAATGGTGGAAAGGGTTAACCCTTTCCCTCATACGACAATTCTGCAGCAGACAATTTTGAACCTATTTTGTCCAAAAATAGAAAATCTCTTTAATTGAATGGATAACCTATGACTAAAAGTGGAAAACATTGTGGCAAAAGGAGAAATTGCTAAAAATGTTTTGAGCAATTTCTTCTTTTGACAATAATGTTTTCAAAAAGCTGTCTGCTGCAGAGGCGTCAGAAAGCGTCTATATGAGGGAAAGGGTTAACTCAGCATGCTCCACAAAATATCAATTAAACCTTATTGAAAACTCTAAGCAGATAAAGGATAATTCATCAAAACATTGATAATTTGAGCTTCATATTCACTGCATGACACAAGAAATTGATTGCCTCTGTTAATATGTAACCCTTTCCCACTTACAATAAATCTGCAGCAGACAACTTTGAAAACATCTTAATTAGAAGCAACTAAATGAAGTATACAACATAAAAGAAAAAGAATATCGCACGGTTTATTGAAACAGTCTGTGCATGCACATTGTAACAATTTATTTGTGGCAAAATGAGAAATTGCTCACAAGTAATTTAGATTATACTACTATTATATGCATTATAGAGATTTTCTACATTTTGGACACAATTTCAAAGTCATCTCCTGCAGATTTGTTGTTATGACTGGGAAAGGGTTAATTTTATGGAAGTCAACTCAAGGGAGGGAGTCAGTCTGATTGTTTTTCTCCTTTAACCCTTTTCCTGAACAATTGATTGATTGATTGGGGTTTAACGCCGTTCTTAACAATTTCTCAGTTACATCGCGGCAGCCACTTCGCCTACTAGTACTATGATGCATTTCCTGGTTTTCTCACACCAGTACTCCACACAACAATCTTCCCAAGCAACTGGCTGCTTTTCCACATAGACTAATTAGCCCATTGGTTGAAGACGAATGACGCATCGGAAATAAAGTTGGCCGAGCCGGAATTCGAACTCACAACCCCTGGATTGACAGCAAGCGTCGCTACCGACTGAGCTACCGGGGCTCGGTTTTTCCTGAACAAACAACATTTGAGGGTGTAAAATCTGAAATCTTTAGCAATCATCCTGACATCCCCTGTGAAATGTTGTTCTTGAAATTATGAACTTTTCATGCCACTTATGAACTGTTCATGAACTGCCATTAAATAGTTCTTAATCACAGTTCAATAACTTTAGTTCATGAACAGTAAGACAAACTTGTTTGTGAACTGTTCAAGAACTGAAGAAGAACATGGCAAATTCTTAACAAGTTCATAAACATCTGTCAAGTGTAATTCAAGTACTTTTAATGAACCCTATAACTTCTTATTCTGTTCTTGAATAGTAAGTTTAATATAAATATATCACTGATTTTAAAATGATATTTAATTAAATTACAATGACTTTTTAACTCAGTGTGAATCTCTTAAACTACCATTTTGAATAGAGAAATAAGAACATTTATAGATCACTTCTAGAACCAAAGAAGTTAATTCTTATAAATGTATTATAGTGAAAACTTTTGTAATCTTCTTGTTAAAAGTAAAGGCCCTACTGAAAAACATTAATGAAATTCCAGTGAAATTTCATTGTTACCTGCTATGTTACTGGAATACCATTAGAATAACCAAAAATACCACTGGAACTGAACTTGAATTTCAAATATACCAAGGGAGTTAACTCAAGCATAAAACACAGGAACTCTTCAAAAAGAAGTTAGTAATGTTTACTACTTCCTTTACGTTTTTTGGTGGGAGAAATATGTTGTGTTTCAAAGGCACAGAGAAGTTTTTTGTAATTTCTTATGAACAACTTGATGGGCACATTTGGTAAATGTCTTAAATGTTACATTGTTTATTAAATTAGCAAATTGTATTATGCTATGTCATAAACAATAAGTTTATATTGGTGATTTATTTAAGTATCACATTGCCACATGTATGTGAAAGAAGCCAATTGTCTTCATATAAAAAATATTTTTATTGAATTCTGGTTCAACTATGTTTCAATGAACCAGAATATTTTCTGTACATAATCTGCACAGGTTTTCTGTAATTTCTTCTGTACAAAATCTGGTTCTTAGGTCCACCCAGACTATTTCATACACTGGTTACCAACCAATTGAACATGAACTTTCCATGAACTTTTCATGAACTGTTCATGAACAGTAGTTCTTGAACTGTTCATGAACTGTAGTTCTAGAACTGTTCATGAGCAATAGTTCTTGAACCGTTCATGAACAATCCATGAAGAGAAAATGGCACAATGAATTTGCACTGGAAAAAGTTCTTGAACAGTTCATGTTTAAAAAGAAAATCAAGAATATTTCATGAATTTTCAGTTCTTGAACAATTCATGAACTTTTTAATGACAATGTTTCCTGAATGTGTCATGAACTGTTCATGACCTGTTCAAGAACTACATATTTAAGAACTTTTTAAGAATTTGTGCCATTTTATCTTCATATACATCCCATGAACTGTTCATGAACCAGGTACCTGAACTTTGCATGAATTATACAAGAACTGTTCATGAACAGTAATTATTCATTTCACAGGGGATTGTACACTTCTTTTCCCACAAGAACCTGTCTACTGCAAAACTGGATGCTTTAAAATTATTTAAGACGATTCTTGAAAAGAGTTTAATGCTTTCATACATGTCGACACATCTACAGCAGACGACTATTGAAAACATAATTGTTAGATAGCTCTGAGCAATGTCTCCTTTCGCCACAATGTTTACAATTCTTTTCTATAATTGTACAATGCACTTTCATTTATAGTGTGCATTTTCCATAATTTCGCATTGATATTTATATTATCACTGCCCAAAAGTCGTCTGCTGTAGATTTTATGTATTTGGAAAAGGGTTTTAACAAATTTTAGCCCAATTATCTGCAGAAATTAAATGACATATTAAAACATTGTGGGCAAAAGTAGAAATTGCTCATAAAAAGAGTACATGTACAATTAATCTTTTCCCATATACAACAAATCTGCAGCAGATGACTTTGAATATGTCAACTCAAAATTATGGAAAATCTTTTTAATTGTAGGTATAATTAATGAAAAAAGTTGAAAACATTGTGGCAAAAGGAGACAATGTTTTCAAAATTCATCTGCTGCAGATGTGTCAAAATGCGTCTATAGGTGGGAAAGGATTGCATAGTAGTAGCTTGCTAATTTTTTTACTGAAGAAGTTGACTAAATGGCAGTGTGACAGTCAAGCTGACATTTCATACTCTACGTAGTATTTATTATCATGACATTTATAGGCTGTGGTGAAATTATGACTTTTTATATATATATATTCTTTTTGACATCATAGCCCAATAACAATATTAAAAGAAATACATGAAGATCTCAATGTCCATTACCTTAGCATACCCATTCTTTCTGACACCTCTCAGCTGCCGTTACTAGACTTAAACAAAATTGATAACATTGTGGCAAAAGGAGAAACTGCTCATAATAAATTAAAGCCTTCAAATTCAATTATAGAGGGTAAGCGTATTTTAGCAAGATGTTTTAAGAGTAGTCTATCTGCTGCAGAATTGTCATTATTAATGACAGGCCAAGATTATGAGTAAACATTCATTTTAAGCCCTGCAATATATCACTATCATTACATAATTAAACCTCTAGTTGTGGGTTTTCGAAAAGAATTAATCATGAGAAGACCTATTAGAGTACCATCACAACATCATGCTGGTGAAATAAAGACTTAAGAGAAATGAAATATGATCTTAACGACCTTTAGAGCACTAAGAGTAATTATTGAATCCTCCGTTGCCAAGAGGTTTATAAGCTTGGGGGATTTGGTGCTGGGCATCTCGATAACCTGCTTCACCCTTTCCCACATACAACGATACTGCAGCAGGCGTCACTTTGAAAAAATATCCGGTTAAGAAATATGGTAAACCTCTATATATAAAAGTTTAAATGTTGAATAGATTTCAAACATAATGTGACAGAAGGAGAAATTGCAATGTTTTCAAAATGTGTCTACTGCACAGTACTGAGTAGTCGGAAAGAGCCTAGCTGTAGGAATAGGGTATAAGCGGTCATGTCAAGGTGTCGAGTATGATAACCAAAGGTCAAAATATAAGCGGTCATGGTTATAATAAGTACGGTATATAACCAAAGGGCAAGGCATATTTGCTTTCCTCGCCCTGATTTGTTTACCCAGGAATTATGAGTAAGTCAGACTGCCATCCACTGTCACCATAACTGAACTACGGGGTATTATGTTGAAAAACTGGCATAAACGCATTTCTTCTATCTCCGTAGTGAATACAACTTGGGGAAACCCAAAATATACACGTGACCATTCCAGACAATCATATTTGCGATGGATTATATATGTAAATTAAAACTAATTTTAGACTTCCGAAAGCCCAAATGTATGCAGTAAACGTCATCAATACTCAGGGTCCATTGAATAGGCATGCGCACGAGACAATTGTTTCGATTCTAAACTTCAGCTAATATTGCAAAACTGAAAGTGTATACTCCCAACCACTCGGTAAATCTCGAAAATTCACTGCAATTACTGTGATTTGTCAAAGAAATAACCTTGCAAAAGATCGACGATTAGAAATGCATATTATTCGGCCCAAACATTTCACTTGCAAAAATATGCTGGTGCCTGAAATCTCAACTCGTAATTTGAAATTTGCGCTCGCAATTCGCGAGAATGCGAGCTTAAATTTGTGACACGTAATCAACAGTTTTAGCTTAGAAACAGTTCAAATTTTAGATATACATGTATAAACATTTTTAAATGCATTCTTCACAAATCAAGACATCTCTTTGAACATGAAATAACTTACAGTAAGTTAAAATTGCATTTAAAAGGAGAATTTGACGTGATTTTTATCTCGATATTGACACATAAGTCTACTAGGGACTAAAATGTCTTCGTAAATAAAACAAAAAAATATAAATGCGAGTCAAAATAAAGAAACTGCAAATACTTAAAACATCGGAATATTTATTTCATTTTAGATGTGTCATAATTATGTTCCAAGACATTTAAATTTGTTTTTTTCTAATAATAACTCGTCCTTCCATGTCATTTCCGAAAAGCTATTAAAAAAATAAGTTGCGTGCTTCTGCCTGGCTACTAATAAACCATTCTTGAAGCTTCTTATATAAGTAGCTACAGTTGTTTTGTTCCAAGTCAAACGTGCAAAAACCAACATTTCTGAGTGACAGAGAGATTTTCATGATAACTGCAGCGCAAAATCATGCTTTGGTAAATATGTGTAACTATCAGCATTCAACTCGCTTTATGAAGGCAGCTGGATAATCTTAATGGATATAGCATATATGCAAGTTATCTTTATTAGATATAAATCTCATAATTCTCAATTTCTGACACTTTTTCTTTTCTCGAATATTGCAAGCTGCATAATTTTTTTATTTAAATTATGAATCATTCCACAGGTAACCAACTTCCTTATTAAAGTTTTACTTCTGTTTTCAACAATTAACAACACTTGACCCTTTCCCACATACAACAAATCTGCAGCAGACAACTTTGAAAACATCTAGGCTGCGATAACATGAGCAATAATCATGAGGTTGAGCAATTTCTTCTTTTGCCACAGTGTTTTCTAAAGTTGTCTGCTTCAGATGCGTCAGAATGTGCATACAAGTGGGAAAGGGTTAATTATCCATGATAATCCCTGGCTGAAAAATCATTACAAGGCCAGGTCCCGTTTCAAAATGACCTGGTAGCTGGGTATTTATTTTAATTACCCTGCTACTATAGCAATCCTTTACCCTGCTACTTTAACAGAATTTCCTTTACCCTAAATTACTGTGGGAGCTAGGACCCCCAGACACTCGCCTACTTTCAATTATTATCCTGCTACTCCAAACAAAATGAAACCCCTGCAAGGCTATATAATATATATATATATACAAACCAGTAAAAGGCTATATAATTATATATAGCTTTGAAGGAATCCATTTTAACTTAAACAAGCAGCATATATTATTAATTCCACCATTTGCAAAAAATGTGAAAAACTTAAGATACGATTCAGCCTACTTGAAACACATTTTTTTAGGTACATCAAATTACATTGAAGTCTTCAATATTTGGCAATCAAATGCTTGTAGAAGTTTCTGCATGGTGCAATTAGGATAATTTGCTTCAAACAAGCAAGTTTTCTTTTATACCCCCTTTACACAGAAATGGCGACCATTGAGAGACCGTTGAACGATGAAAAAATGGCAAGATCTCTTAATGAGCTTTCAATGAGCGCCTAGCAATCGCCATGGTCTATCAATGATCTTCCAGTGATCTCCATGGTCACCTCAAAGTTTTGACTCTGTCCAAAACAATCTCTCAATGGTCGCGGAGGGAAACAAACTCTCAACGAGCACCCAATAAACGCTCAACGGTCTTTATCGATCTCCCAATGAACTTTTTCAATGGACGCCATATTTTTCCACACCCAATCAAATCTCTTTCGGTCTGGCATTGATCTCTCTTTGTTGCACCTGATTTCTCAGCAATCTCCTTAAATCTTCCTGTGATCACTCTTTGATGCAAAATGAGCTCTCAGTGGTCGTCTCAAGATGCTTAAAATAATACCTCAAGGGTCTTTCAATGAGCGCTCACTGAATGCCATGGTCACTCAAAGATGGCCAAGGAAGTTAATGGCAACAAGGTACATTTTGATCACACAATCATAGCACAAAAGGATCTCCCAAGCAAACATTTACACAGAAATTATTTTTTCGGGGCTTTGAGAGATGGTCAAGAGATCGGGCTAAAATTGGATTGTTCAATGGTCGCCTAATGATCTGCGTGTGTGTAAATGGGGCTTATGCAGATACAATGGTTAGCGTGTCATTTTTTCTGCTGATTTTTTCAAAGTAGGGTAAACTTTTAAACCTTTCCCACATACAAAAATTCCGCAGCTGACATTTAAATCGATAATAATCTAGGCAAAAATATGGAAAAGCTATCTGAATGAAAGTGTTATTATTGAATCTGAGTTCAAAACATACATGAAGTGACACATATCTGTTTACAGATGCATAAAAATGAGTCAGAAAAAAGGAAGTTTAAAATCTATTCTCCAAATTGTAAAAAAACACACCAACCCTTTCCAACATATAGACGTATTTTGACGCATTCTGCAGCAAGCGTTTTTTGAAAACATTATCACAAAAGTAGAAATTGGTCTGAAAACGAACTCCTTCTGCCACAATGTTTTCAACTCTTCTTCAGTAATTATATATACCTACATTTATAGAGCTTTTCCGTGTGTTTAAATTGCCTAGGTTATTATGACTTTTAAAGTCGTCTGCTGCAGATTTGTTATAGGTGGGAAAGGGTTAAAAGAGCATATCAGATGATAATCTATATAGAACAAAGGATCATGTAGGCTTATAGATTATATCATGTTTAACACTTAATATTTTTTGAAGTAATGAACCCTTTGCTGCAGGTGCATCCAAATGAGTCAGAAAAACACACTCCATTATAAATTTAATTTTATTCTCTTTAACTTGTTCAAAAGCTACAAAGAGACCATCATTGAAATGATAATCTACCGACCAAAGGGTCCTGTAGGCTTGTAGATTCTATCAGCATTTTCCATTCATGTTTAACACTTTACTCTTGGTATTAATGAATTCCACAGGCTGATTACAGTCAGTCTCACTTACAACATAACTACCACATCAAACAAAGGCACTGAATGGCTGACAAAGGGCTTTATGACGAAATGTTTTGTAAAATTACATTGATGTTTAGGGCTCTTATAAAGTTTCAAGAGGTCCAGATAATTAAGGACATGTATTTCATGTTTCAAACCCTTTCCCACATACAACAAGTATGCAGCAGTTTGTTAATGGTGTTTTACGCGACTTTCAACAGCGCACGACACTGACACTGAAAACATTATAACGATAACAAAAATATGGATAATTTATATATATGTACATAAAGTTATCATTTAATACAGTCTTAAAAGAAATGGGGCAAAAGGAGACATTGCTCATCTAAGCCACAATATTTTCAAAAAACATCTGCTGTATTACATGTACAATTTGTATTTTAAATGCCTCAAAATGTGTGATAAATATGGGACAGGGTAACTAATTTTAATACTTTGATTTTAGACATCTGAAACGGACAACATGCAGAATCCCTTGTTACAATGTTTTCAAAAGTCGTTTGCTGCAAATGCATCAAAATGCATCTACAGGTGGGGAGGGGTTAACTAAATGTTTTTTTTACAATTTGGGTTCAAATATCAATATTAACCAATGTCCATGTCATTTTAAAAGACAAACTTCGAAACATTTGGACAAAATTGCAAACTTTGAATTACAACCGTTCTATACATGTATGACAATGAATGACATGATTAGGGAAAATCCAGATTACTACATGTCTCTGCAGAGAGCCTCCAGATCCCCATGTCCTGAAGGGATAGCTTACATAGGACGTGGCCCATATGGACAAGGCTTATTTGAGAAGTAAACTGGATACCAGCTCAATCTAATGGAGAGCTTGGTGTAAGACATGCAGTTAATCATTCCAAACACATTATCTTCCCTCTAAGAATGCCACCGAAGGAAACACAAAACCTGTTCTCTACACTAATTGGTTTTCAAGAGTTATTATGATTCTCTTTCTTCACATTCTACATGTTGTAAATAACGACAAAGTTCTAAGATTAGCTTTATTATAACATTTATGATTATTTTCTTATATCTAAAAATCATTTCTCTGCCATTTCTCTGTTTTGGAGTTTATAGTTCATTGATGATGCAATTCTGTGAAGAGAGATTTTTAATTCCACTTTAGAAACAATTGCAAACAAGATTCAACCCAATTTCCTAGATACGGCTCCCACAAGAGCTCAGGAGTTGACAAGGTGCATTTTAACATCCGTAATATGTCTAAACCCTTTCCCACATACAGTATATATTTGTAGCACTGACTTCTAGAAAAGACCACTTTTCGCTTCATATAAATCTAAGTTAGCTAGCGGCTAAGCCTCTGGAGGATATTTGATGCAGTCTGGCCTATAGTACAGATCCCTTTTCATAATTGTGTAGTAAGAAGAAGAAACTGCTCAATATCTAACAAGAAGTTAAGAAGTTATCCCTTTCTAATAAATGTTATCAAACTAAAGACTTTTTGTAATTGCATCTATATTATGTTTCACAATGTTTCAACTGAAGATCTTACTCTTAGTATCAAAAGTTGTCTGTATCAGCATAAGGGGAAACACTGATAGAAAAGTTCTGTGAGTATATTTAGATTCAAGAAGATGTTCATTCAAACTCAGCAACTGCATATACATGTATGTGTCTAATATCTGATAGACTAATTTATTATAAACCAGTATTTCTTGAAGGCTGAGACCAGGTGACTAATTTCTCAGTTCTTTCAGACTATAAGTATTCATTGCCCAAGCGTCTGTACTCTGTAGCAGACAACATTTGAAACCAGTGTGGCAAAGGAAAAGTTGCTCCAATTCAGATTGAGCAATTTCTCTTTTACAAAAATGATTATATATTTTTTTTCAATAATTATGTCATGAATAGAGATTTTCCAATAATATTATTTTGACCAAGATGTTTTCAAACTTTCAAAGCTGTCTGCTGTAGATGTGAATTATGTGGGAAAGGGTTAAAAACACCAGCCAGTCAATATTTTCCTTAGAAAATCCTCCAATATTTATATCAATTGTCTGTATGGAGTCTCTTGAACACTCGAAACTCACCATTCTAAATAGATTTGTATCACAAAAACTTGAGAGTTTTTAGTTGGCTGAGAAACTAAAATAGTTTTCCCTTTGTCCTACTTTGGCTCTTTATATAATATTACAGGTGCTTGAAATAAGCACTATGTTTTACTCATTTTACAGCCTGCAAATTAACGGTTTGAATTTGAAAGCCATAAATAATTAAATTTGGTTCTACAAATTTTGGAACAGTGATTGTATGTACCGGTAAGTCTGAATATAAGAAACATATACATCTATTTATATAGGATGTCAGAACTTTTCAATATTTCGGGGTAAATTTAGTCACTTAATACTGGTTACAATAAGGGCCCTAAGACTAAATGAAAATCTTTAAAGGCTCAAACTTATTTTCACAGGCATTGATGGGCTTCAGGCTTGTGCTTAAATTAAAATATGCAGACAAATCCAATAACTGTTACACATACTTTCACTGTCACCAGTCTACAACCAAAAGCAATTCAGTATGCACAGAACATAACTATCCTTCTTTAAAATCATTCCAGTACACCTCAAAATAAACACCAGTATTTCATCGTAAATGTTTATCATAAACGCCAACATTTTGATGAAATATTAAACTGATAGTGTTTTGATAACCACATTTAACTGTCTGAGAAGTAAATAAACCCTTTCCCACATACTAATGAATTTTGACGGGAACAGACAACATTGAAAATTATTGTAGCATAAGGAGAAATTGTTTATATTGAGAAATTTACCATGCAATGTGTTCAAGAGAACTCTTTTTTAATGATACCACATTCATTTATAGCGATTTTCCATAGTTTTGCCTACAAGTTTTTAAATGTTTTGTTGCAGATTTCATGGATGTGGGAATGGGCTAAATGATGAATAAATGTATCACACATCCCTGAGCAGGCTGTAATTCACACACCAGTCCAGATTCACACCCGATATATTTTGCCGGCTATCAGGTGAATGGAAAACCTTCTTTTAAGCCAAGCCGGATAGAAACACTCTCTGGAGTTCAAACTTAACACTTTCCCACATACAACAAATCTGCTGCAGATGCATCAAAATGTGTCTATAGGAGGGAAAGGGTTAATAACATTACAGATCTTCTGATGGCCATATCGAGCCCTAATACTGAGACTGACTAAATGACTGGATAGAGACTATGGACTGGAGGAATCAGCCCTGCATTGTGGAGCAGGCTCATTGGCCTAACATTTACATCCTTCTCCATCTAGGCTTAAGTTACCCATGAACATACATGAACATACATGAACATACATGAACATCATGAAATGGGTTTGTTTGTATGGTGTTTTATGCTGCTTTCAACAATTTTTAAGTTGATGTAATTTGTTTCTGGGTACAATGTATATGATGTAAGTTACCAGAATTACTGGTCCATTTATCCTGCCACCAGAGAGTCAGTCAGCATACTAACCTTATAATCCTGAACACTTAGAAGGAGCCTCAAGGACTTAGGAGGGGAAGCCATTTAAATAGTACTACAATTCTCGCAGTCGCACCCTTGGGCAGACACTCGTCCATTAAATTGTGAAGTGGTCATGAAATGTGTAAACATGTACTGTTACGGCACCAAGTTGACCAATGAACATGACTGTTCAAGGAAGTGGCCTAGATCTAATGGTAGATAGGATTTCATTTTTGAAACGAAAGCAAAAAATAAGTGGGTTTTCTCTTGGGCTAGTGAAAATATTTAAGAAACTAGCCTCACTTGACAGTGGAAAAGTTAAATTCTACTTTCACTTTTCCATGTATGCATGGGGTAATACCTGTCCCAATTAACCTGACAAGCTTATCTGTTGTCGCGAGTGTTTCAACATTTTTATTATAAGTACAATGAATATATTATTACATCTTAATTAATATCGGTGATTTCAAAGCAAATCCTCACAAATAAATTCAGGCCAGTAAATTTACATAATTATGGACTAGTAAAACTTGGTTAATAACTAGCAGGACTTGCTTGTCAGTTCTTAATTACTATCTATGACTAGGAGGCACTGCCGCAGACAATTGTGTTGATACTGTTGAAGAGTTAATACAAACACCTTAGCCAGAGCTTTTCAATAGGTATGATCTTGATCAGACAGTGCAGGGGCACAGGCCGGATGATCTATGTCTTTGCTGGTCTTAACTGATTCATTCCTTCTTTTTTCAACCAATTATTGCATGGAAACTGATACACAGTTTTACACTACTGGCAGGGCATGCGATGATAGAAGTAGAACCAATTTTGTCACCAGTATGGAGCCAGGCAATTTGGCGCTATTCTGACAAGAATCTTTACAGTCAACAGTTCAAATCATCATTTTTATCTTGATATTCCTAAAATTGTCTATGAACTTGTGTCCATTTTAAAAAAATAAAAAAAATGTTCAAATACGTCTGTGGTACAAAGAAGTGGAGAAGCCTTCAAATAATAAATGAGAATTGTGTGTTTAGCTTACAATATAACATCAGGAATTGATGCAATAGCGTTCGATTGATGCAGGACCGAATTCGCTTGACATGTAAACAAACGCTGAACGCGTCAATTTATGAACATATTTTATCGTTACAGTTCCTGTCGTCTCACTTACCCAAATCAATACCGTGATAAGAAGCACCAATATCCGAAAACAAAGCGCTTTTCCTGAAGACCTCATCGTGTTGTTTTCCGAGATCTACTTTAAAGTTTAATTTCACACCTAGTTCCGTAAATTCACTGAGTCATTTTGAACCCTATCCTTAGTTGCTTTTGTGAATATTTTGACTGTCTATCTGTGACGAATTTATCCCGCTAGGTGTCGTACTTTCAGCCGGTGTTGAGGTAAACAAAGAAAATTACGAAAATTAGGTCAAAATTACTAGCATGCGTGATGGTATAAAAATCCGAACTAAAATGATGAAAACCGGCAATATTTATGTTTTAAATGGAAAATTATAACAACATATAATCCACTTGTCTTAAACAAAGCAGTGGCAAACCCCTATTTGCAATGTTAGCAGCAATTTGTGATTTTAACCGGTTTCTGGATACTTTACTCCTTGACAACTTAATCCCACCCATTTCATTAATCCTACCTATAGGTATAAAATACTTAGTATTTGAAATAAATTAATTGTTTGGTGGTTTAATGCCTTTTTCAGCAATTATTCAATTATATCACAGTGTTTCTTTTGTTAGTTACCAGTACTAGCGGTCCATTTACGCTTACACCAACCAGTTAGTTATAATGCTAAAGATAACCCTGAGTGCCAAGGAGGCAGGGATTAATCTAGGTTTTTAGGGAAAGTGCCCTTTTGGTAAAAAGGGGATTTTTTTTTCCCTAATAGGGGAAAAAATACATAGACGGACTGTCTCAATGTTTGTTATATTATATGTGTAATAACTGTGTTTACAGTCATATCTCTGAATAAAAAAAAAAAAATTAAGTTTAGGGGAATTTTAGTAGAAATAGGGGAATTTCGGTACCTTTTTCTCGAGGGGAAAGTGCCGTTTAACGGCAGCAAAATAAAACTAGATTTGTCCCTGGGAGGACAGGTACTACCATATTTAACCCTTTCCCTCATACGGCAATTCTGCAGCAGACGATTTGATCATATTTTGTCCAAAAGTAGAAAATCTTTATAATTGAATGGATAACCTATGACTAAAAGTGGAAAACATTGTGGCAAAAGGAGAAATTGCACGTTTTGTGCAATTTCTTCTTTCGTCACTATGTTTTCAAATAGCCTTCTGCTGCAGAGGCGTCAGAAAGCGTCTATATGAGGGAAAGGGTTAAAGGGGCGGAGGCTCTACCACTTCACCACCGATGCTGTCGTTTGTTATAAATAACAGTTAGATTTATATGTTCAAAACGGAGAGCCTTGATTTTGTGAAAGCTATTTGAAAACGAACAAAATCAAAAATCATCTCGCCTAAGCGGCCAAATCAGAAGTTCTAATCCTTCATTGAAAGTTGTTACACTGAGACATATTAACCCTTTCCCTCGTAGGACAATTCTGAAGCAGACGACTTTAAACATATTTTGTCAAAAAATGGAAAATTTCTATAATTGAATGGAAAACCTATGACTAAAAGTGGAAAACATTGTGGCAAAAGTAGAAATTGCTCGTTTTGAGCAATTTCTTCTTTTGTCACTGTTTTCAAAAAGCTGTCCACTGCAGAGGCGTCAGAAAGCATCCATATGAAGGAAAGGGTTAATAATGTGATTTGCCACATGGGGTCTAATGTTGTATGGTTAGTGAGAACCTCGCTAATTTAGATCACGCGGACTTGCAAATCTGTAATCACTGAGCTTGAAATAAGAAGTAAGAATTAAACGGATATAAGAGTTACTTAACACATCCCTAATTAGCCGATGATATACTTTGACATGGCATTTATTTAATTAGTCAGGTGACCTACACATCTTGCCATGCCCTGAAGATATTAGAAACATTTTTTCTTTGAGTAATCTGAGTTGCAAATCTGTATTTATATATATATGTCTCTGCAAAGACCTGTTTTTTCTTGAAAGAAAAAGCAAAAACAGAGACACATATATGTTTATAATTGTCTTTGGCAAAAATAACGCATGCTGTCATTTCAATTACCGGTATATATGTAAAGTAAACTGAATTGAAAGTCGGACACACTAGACTGTAAACATAATACATTTTAACATATCTTAATGCTTCAAAGCTTACCATGTATATCAATAAAGGAGGAATTTAAAGGTGTAAAAGGGTTTATTGGCTTAACCCTTTCCCTCATATAGACGCTTTCTGACGAACAATTTCTCCTTTTGCCACAATGTTTTCTACTTTTAGTCATAGGTTATCCATTCAATTATAGAGATGTTCTATTTGTTGACAAAATATGTTCAAAGTTGTCTGCTGCAGAATTGTCGTATGAGGGAAAGGGTTAAAGGAAACTTAGCATCCTTTACTTTTTAATGACATAAATGTATGGTACATGTATCAAACACATAATACAATTAATTATTTTTGTATTATCTAAGAAATAGTATAAATACTGGATTTGTTTTGCCACAATGTATTCTTGAAAATCTAATCAATAAATTCATGGATTACCAGAATAGTCCAGACTACTAAATAGCAGCCCAGATAAAATATACTTTCAATTCCAATTGAGATTTGTTATAGACTAATTGTTTTCAAAGTTGTCTACATGTATTTTGGTTAGAGTAATACTGTCTCCGCGAAAGCCGTCAGTCCTGAGTTACAAAAATTCCTTCTGAATATATGTTTCAAAAGATTTTGGAAATTTTGGTAATATATATATATATATATATGAATTGAGAGGACCAGATAAGAGGGAGTGAACAGGTCTTTTCCACACAATATTTATTTTATTACTCAACCAATCCTATGTTATGGGTACTCAAAAGAATTGTCTCACTGAGACGATTCTTTTGAGTACCCACAACATAGGGTTTGAAGGTCAAATAAAGATTTTAGAACATGAAAAATTCCTCTTATAAATCTAGAGCTCTGATGAATAAATCAATATATAAATTTGTAAAAAATGAATGTGACAAATAAATCTTGTTTATTGTTTCTAGTATAAACCTGTTATAGTTTATATATTTATTTCTCTGCAGCAGACGGCTTTTTGAAAACATAGTGACAAAAGAAGAAATTGCACAGAACGTGCAATTTCTCCTTTTGCCACAATGTTTTCCACTTTTAGTTATAGTTTTCATTATATTTATTTCAGGTGAAGGAAGTCAGTTGTAATGGCAGGCAGAATGATGACCTTTTCCAGGTGGAGATTTTACAGAAACAATTTTAAGCCATTTAGCTCAATGTCAACATTCAATAGTCAAGTGGAGTACATTCAATGTATAAACAATTCTTACAGAATAGTTCAAATGGTGTCAAAGTTCTCTTCAAATTGTTCCCTTAAAAAAGAAGAAGTAGGTGCTAGAGATGTTGATGATCAATCGGTTACGAGGGATTCTTCCGACCTTGACCTTGATCAGGAGATAAAAGCGGCAAAGGAGGCGTACAACAAAGGCAGGATGGAGATGGAAGCTAAGCTTAAAGGAAAGAAATATAAAGGCAGTTACAAGAATGAGGGTGCTTTACACGTTCCCGTATTACTGAATGAAGTTCTGAACTGCTTTACAGACTTAAAGAACAAGGTTATTAACAATTTAGGTTTTGAAAATAAGGGGGGAATATTATTTGAAAATTGATTTTATGAACAAATGGAGGCATTTTTTCTTCTTTGTCTATTTCAAAAAAGACCCCCCCCCCCCCCCCCCCCCCCCCCCCCCCCCTTCCATATAAATTTCAAGGGGGAATATTCAAATTAGTGTGAGAATTAGCACGAACCACCTTCTAGATTGGACAATAAAAAGGAGAAATTGCTTATTATGAACAATTTCTTCTTTTGTCACAATGCTTTGTCTGCAGCAGAGGCGTCAGAAAGCATCTGTATGTGGGAAAGGGTTAAAGAATAAGGTAATTAACACTTCCATACAAATCTGCAGCAGACAAATGAAAACATTATGGAAAAAGTATGGAAAGTCTAGTCTATATAAATGGACGTATACAAAATGAATAATGTTTTAAAGCAATGCAGCAATAAGAGAAATTGCTCATACTGAGCGTCGTATCTGCATGCTGTAAATCATTAAGTTATGATTATTGGTTGGATCTAACTGAATAATTACAGATGTCATTTCTGTTTCAGACTATTTTAGACATGACATTCGGATCTGGGGGTCACACTAAGGCTTTTTTAGAAGGGGTTCCAGGCAGTCATGTACTGGCCCTAGACAGGGACCCGGTAGCTATTCAGCTGGCACAAGAACTCTCTGAAACTTTGTGAGTATGAAACCAGGGATACAACTAATGTGTTAACTTTTCATCCTTTGCCAGAATATCATTTTAAGTTTATTCATTAATTATACTTTCATTAATTAAGATATTGCCCTATTTTTGCCTAGATGTTTTCAAATCTGCTGTAGTTTTGATGTATGTGGGAAAGGGTTAAACAATTTCAATGCATTGTGATATAATTATTTACCATGTAAGGTAGGAAATCCATATTTTTTAGAATTGGATTTTTTTTGCCTGCTATAAGGATTGTTGCTTCACAAACAGACTTTTCACACATTAACTCTTTCCCGCCTGTAGACGCATTTTGACGCATTTGCACATGTCGACCTTTGCCACAATGTTTTCAACTTTTTTAAGTCATTATACCTACAAAAAAAAGTAATTACCGTATATACTCGGTTATAAGACGCATTTTTTTACCTTCAAAATCGAAAGTAAAGTTGGGGGAGCGACTTATAAGCGGGTCAAGCAAAATTTCAGGAAAAAAAATACCCACCAAGCTACCTATCTTCAAAAGCTGTCATTTATATAAAGAGCCGATTTAACAGAATAATTCAAGTTTGATTGAAACAATAATAACATATTGAATTGATTTGTTTAGAAACCGAACAGAAGAAAAAATATAATTATGAATTTACACTCTTTTGTCTTTATTGTTTAGATTTATTCACGATCGGAAGCCATTTTGATTTTTGTGAAAAATATAAATTGCGGCGCCGAAGTCGAGATTAAATAATTGTCTAAAATGCTAATCTCTCCTAAGGCTATTTTTTACACGCGACAAACAGTTTTAGGGCTAATGCAAGTCGGTTGTAACTACAGCCTATTCCAGGAGAAATTACAACTGTTTGCATAATATTATAACCATCGAGTTGGAGGTACCTCATTGTAAATTGTGTAGACAGTAGTCACTACCACGTATTTGTAATTTTAAATGCAGATGTAGCAGACAGTGTTGGAAAACGTTGTGAGAAAAAGTTTGTTTGTTTGTTTGTTTGGAGTTTAACGCCGCTTTCAACAGCTTTGGTCATATCACGGCGGTCAGTGCATCTACCCATGTTTTCCTGGCTTTCCCACACCAGTACTTACACAACATTCTTTCGAAGCCACTGACTACTTTCTCACATAGATCAGAGGTGAGAGGCAATGGAAAACATCGCCCGAAAGAATGTCGCCGCAACCGGGTATCGAACACGTGACCTCCAGATCACGAGTCAGATACGCTACCAATTGAGCTACCCGGCCGGGTCTGTGAGAAAAAGAGATACTGCTTTTTATCAGCGATGCATCCTTTCCTTACATTTTTTTTTTATCTAGTTTCAAAGCTTTTAACAAAGGAAAAATAATTACCATGCCCTTTTAAATCCTTTTTTCAATTCAAAGTTAATTTGTCCAATTTAAAGAAAATGTAGTAATTTCTCCTCAGAGCGCTATCAAAAGAAGTCTGCTGCAGATGCGTATAAATGCATGTTAAAGTTGGTAAGAGAGAAATCTATATAGATCTTTATTTCCGCAAACCATTTTCCCCGACAAATGAGCTACGTCATAAAAAAGAGTATGTGCAGTTTAGTCACAAGTATTACTAAGCTAATAGGATCGTAAATTTAACATTAGTTTATATGGGTGTATTTCATTTGTCGCGGCTCGATCAGCTGGTAAATTAGTGACGTCATTTATTGAGCCCTGTGTTTTTCATGCGACAAACGGTTATAGTAGGGCTAATGCAAGTCGGTTGTAACTACAGCGTGTTCCTGGAGAAATTACAACCGTTTGCATATAACCATAGAGTCCAACCTTCTTTCCATAGACCTTTAAAACCCTTGTCTTCACCTCTCTGTGAATTACACACACTTTTAATAAACTTCGTCAATGCAATAACTTTTGACGCATTTGCAGCAGACAGCTTTTGAAAATATTGTCTGAAAAGGAGAAACATGTATTGTCCTATTTAATTCATGCATCATACGCATAATTGTATTAATGCTATCACACTCCTGTGTTTGTTTTACTTTTAACTCATCATTTTTTGAAAACATTGAAAGGATTAATTTTCATGGGAATGTGGCTTAAGGGTTGAATGCATGGTAGAGACACTGACATCAACAAAACCCTTTGTTCGAGTTTCGCGCTTTTATTTTTATATATTGAAACAAATATTTAGAAATTTGGACTAGTTAGTTTGGCTTATTTGGATTTATAAAATCAGGTTTGTGCATTATTATCTTCATGTATAATTATCCAGTTTTACATCGAGAACCATGTTTTATTGAAGTATTTATCGTATTTGTTTGACATGAATCTTTTTCGAAATTTTATTTTTTCGGGGGGGGGGGGTTGAAAAAAATCAGAAATCTGACTGCGTCTTATTAGAGAGAACAGCATCAAATCCTAGATTTTAGACCTCAAAGTAGGGGGTGCGTCTTATAGTCGAGGGCGACTTATAACCGAGTATTTACGGTATACCTACAATTAAAGAGATTTTCCATGTTTATGAGTAGACATGTTCGAAGTCATCTGCTGCAGAATTGTTGTATGCGGGAAAGGGTTAAACAATACTGAAATAGATGACTTTGAAAATGTTTAGTGACTTGAAAAATATAAAATTCAAACAAATAGGCTTTAAATTATTCTGAATAAATTCATTATATTCTCTTACAGCCCAGGTAAAATAACCCCATTGCTTGGAAGATTTTCTGACCTTCCCAAGTTACTCCTATCTCAAGGTGTAAAACTGGATTCTATTGGTGGAGTTGTAATGGATCTAGGTGTGTCCTCTATGCAGTTTGACCAATCAGATAGAGGCTTTAGTTTGAGTATGAACGGTCCACTTGACATGAGGATGGATACAAACAGGTAGGTCAGCATATAAAAAAGATGTTTCCAGATATATTGTGGTATTTTTCATTTTTATCTTGTCTGTTTTTCAAAGAAAAAAGGTCGGCTATTGTGATACCAATGGCATTCTCTTAACCCTTTCCCTCATATAGACGCTTTCTGACGCCTCTGCAGCAGACGGCTTTTTTTGAAAACTTAGTGACAAAAGAAGAAATTGCAAAAAACATGCAATTTCTCCTTTTGCCACAATGTTTTCCACTTTTTGTCATAGGTTATCCATTCAATTATGGAGATTTTCTATGTTTTGACAAAAAACGTTCAAAGTCGTCTGCTGCAGAACTGTCGTATGAGGGAAAGGGTTAACTCAAAAACAGTTACACATATTCAAATGAAACTTGGTATAAATGTACCTAGAAACAATATGCATGTCTATACCAAGTCGCATTATATTGGAAATTCATACAAAAAGTTAAACCTTGCCCATAACTCAAATACCGTTCAACATTTTAAATGAAACTTGGTACACATGTTCCTAGGAACAATTCGCATGTCTATTCCAAGTTACATAACTCTGGCTTTAATTATGATTCAGAAATGGCCCTTATTCGACATAGAAAAAACAGACGAGTGTTGGCGTTTTTAGATAATGTTTAGTACCAAGAGTAGATGAGATTGTTATCAATCTGTACACTTTATAGTTACTTAAGAATTGTCATTTAATGAGGGACATTAATGAAATATGTCCAGAGGAAACCAAATGATAGGACCTAGCTAGATGTAGAGAGTATTAAAGGGAGATAACTGACCGATGTAACCAATTGCAAAAGGAATTACTGTTTTGGGGAGCATGTCTTGGTACCTATATATAAGCAGTGTTTTGCATCTGCAAACAGTGAAGACTCGGAAGACTTTTTCAAAACTCGCCACACCTTCAGTTCACTGTCTGCCTATAGTTTATACAGAACAGCATCTTCCCCAAACAAATCTTGGAAGTGTAGCCCCACTAGTGTTACATCCATATAGCTATTTATGATGCAAAACTGGAGATTCATATTAACCCTTTCCCTCATATAGACGCTTTCTGACGCCTCTGCAGCAGACGGCTTTTTGAAAACATAGTGACAAAAGAAGAAATTGCACAGAACGTGCAATTTCTCCTTTTGCCACAATGTTTTCCACTTTTAGTCATAGGTTATCCGTTTAATTATGGAGATTTTGACAAACTATGTTCAAAGTCGTCTGCTGCAGAATTATCGTATGAGGGAAAGGGTTAAACAAGTGGTAATTGATTGTTATTGAACAAGTACTAATAATTACTGAAAATTAACATAGATTTACAAATTCCCACATACAATATATTTACAGCAGACAACTTTAAAATAGTCAATGCAAAAATATTGAAAACCTTAATAAAAGTTTGATTTTTGAATGGTAATGAAAACCTAGTGGCCATAGGAGAGATTGCTCATTATGAATAATTTCTCATGCGGGAAGCATTTAAAGTGGTATATTTTACATCATTTGTGAGGCAAGTTCTTACCAGTTTACATTTATCACTGTCTACTTGTGCATCCTAGATATCTTACCACTACTCAAACCGAGGGTTTTGAGGGAAATTCCCAAATATTTTAGTATCAATGTCATCCCAGGTAGTCTGGAGGAAACAGAGCACCATTATGCAGAGGCTTAGTTAACCCTTTCCGATATAGATGCTTTCTGACGCCTCTGTAGCAGACGACTTTTGGAAACTTTGTGACAAAAGAAGAAATTGCTCAAAACAAGCAATTTCTCCTTTTGACACAATGTTTTCAACTCTATTCAATAAGTCTGTCTTCATTTAAGGAGATTTTCCATATTTTTGTTGAGATGTTTTCAAAGTCATCTTCTGCCAATTTGTTGTATGTGGGTAAGGGATATGGAGAAGTAAACCGGGCCTCTCTACACAATATGAGCCGTTCCACCAGAAAACAAACCTTGTGGACTCTGTGTAAAGTATTAACCCTGATCAGCCTAAGCATGCCACGCAGGTTTACCTGCATAGTCCATAATGTTGGTTTCTCGTGGAAACGGCTTTTATCTCTATGTTGCGGCTGCTCAAAAAAACTGTTTCACTGAGACAATACTTTTAAATACCGCAGAAATTTACGTGGGGATTAAAGTTAAGTTAGGATATTTATACCCCCAGATACATAGTATATGGGGGCTACATGTATATAGGAGTCACGCTTAACGGTCGGTCCGTTGGTCTGTGGACATTTCTTGTGAACACTATTTCTCAGCAACCCTTGGTCAGAATTCAATATAACTTCACAAGAATGATACCAAGCCTAGTTGTGCATATTGTCGGCGTGTTGCACTGGAATTATTATTAAATGAGTTATGGCCCCTTGAATTTCTCATACATATGTATATTGTCAGGCACCAGCTGGGGGTATTCATCACCTTCAGTGATATTTCTAATTAAAACATGAAATACACATTCTTCCAAGAGAGCTCTGATTTAACATTTTCCCACATGCAGATGCCTTTTGATGGATCTGCATCAGATGACCTTTTAAAACATTGATGCAAAACGAAAAATTGCATCATAAAGAGCAATTTATCTTTTTGCTACAATGTTTTCTATTCAATTCAATAAGTATCTGTAATCTTCCACTTTTAGAGATTTTTACGTATTTAAGCCTAGATGTTTTCGAAGTCGCCTACATTAAATTTGTTGTATGTTTGAAAGGGGTAACAAATGTTTTCAGACTAGAGGACATGCCTACTGCAGCAGATGTTGTTAATACACTGGACGAAAGGGATCTCCATTCGATTATTAGGACATATGGAGAGGAACGAAAGGCTGCCAATATTGCCCATGGTATTGTTGAGGCTAGATCTGCCTATGGTAGAATTGCCACCACCCATCAATTAGCTGATATCGTTGAAGCAGCTTGTGGGGGGTAGGTTTTCTTCATTATCCCTTTTCCTCATATGACAATTCTGCAGCAGACGACTTTGAACATATTTAGTCAAAAAATAGAAAATCTTTATAATTAAATGGATAACCTATGACCAAAAGTAGAAAACATTGTGGCAAAAGGAGAAATTGCTCGTTTTGAGCAATTTCTTCTTTTGTCACTATGTTTTCTAAAAGCTGTCTGCTGCAGAGGCGTCAGAAAGCGTCTATATGAGGGAAAGGTTATACACATGTATGTACATTTTCCAGCGCGAAAATATGCTAAATGTAACATGAAGATACAACACAACAGATTAACCCTTTCCTACATACAGGCGCTTTCTGACACCTCTGTAGCAGATGACTTTTGAAAACATGCAATTTCTCCTTTTGCCACAATGTTTTCAACTCCTTTTAATGATTAAACTTTCCCTTATAAAGATATAACATAATCTTGCCGAGATGTTTAAATTTGTTGCGTGTGGGAAAGGGTTAAAAATTTGAATTTGCCTAGGACAAAATAGGGTACCAAATATGGTAATGTGACATTGAAATATGATGTCACCTCATTCAAAATGCAGTTGTATCAGGTCATTCACATGCCATTCAAAAAAAATATATATTTTTTGTAAAATGTGTTGTTCATTATTGAAAACATTTGAATTTGTATGACTTGTTTTTTCCCTGTCTTAATAGTTTTAGATGGAATATGATATAAGGGAAAACATGTGGACTCAGAGTGTGGTACAATTGACTGGATTTAAACAAAAAAAAGTTATGCAAAACGCAGTTATTTTAAAATATTGTTATTCATTTTCACAGAATATCTTTGCTTATGAAACTAGTGAAGTGCCAAAGATTGAATGTTCCATTTTAGATGTACAGACACTAGCGTATTGGTGTTTGATCCCAGGTGGGGTCATACAAAATACTATAAAACTGGTAGTGGTTGTTTCCATCCTTAGATTTTTCAGGGTTTTCTCGGAAATTATTTTGACGGATGTATTGGTGACAGGATAGATAATACTAGTCAGAGGTCCAGATAAGGAGGGGTATTCAGCTCTTTTCCCATAATTTCTCTCTTATTGTACCCCCTTCTTTAAGAAGAGTGGGTATATAAGAGTCACTGTGTTGGTCGGTCGGAAGCCATATTTTGTCTGGCCTATTTCTTACAAACCGCTGGGTGGAATTCAATATAATTTTACATGAAGCTTCTATAACAAGAGGAGATGTGCATAACCTAAAGGTTTTACAATTGCATGTTATTTTACAGAGTTATGGCCCTTTTACTTATTAAGTTATGGTGTAGATCAAGGTACTGTTTTAGGGGGTGTTTATCATCTTCAGTGATAGTTCTAGTTATTAAAGCAAACCGTATGTTGTGGGTACTCAAAAGAATCGTCTCACTGAGACGATTCTATTGAGTACCCACAACATAGGGTTAGAGAGTCAAATAAGGATTTTAGAACATGCAAAACGCCCCTTATCTAGAGTTCTGTCAAGTAGTATTTGTAATTTACCCGTGAACTATTGTGACATAACTGAAATACTGTTGAAAGAAAGTAGCGTTGATATCCAATCCATTAATCGATCAAATGTAACTCGATATAAAAGCCTGCTGTAGTTGGCTTTCAAATGACTTTTTGTGCAGGAGGGAATTGTAGTTGCATCAAAGAATTCATTTTTCGTAATACATTTTCTTTTCAGTGCTTATGGGAAAGACAAGCTTGGGAGGCATTCACATCCTGCAACGAAAACATTTCAAGCCTTACGGATATTTGTCAACAATGAAATGAATGAACTTGACATTGGAATTCGAATTGCTCACAAGTTCTTGGAAATAGGGGGAGTTTGCGTTGCCATTGGGTTTCATTCTTTAGAAGAAAAACTGATAAAACATCATTTTTACGATATACATATGGACGAGACCCATGATAAGTATTTCAAGCATAGACATCGCTCAAGGACACATATAAGTGGCATTGTACACAGTGTAGATGAGATGTTAAAATTGACAGAAAGAAACTGGAAACCATTCGATAATGGTGCTTTCACGCCAAAGGATGAAGAAATTATGCGGAACCCTCGTAGTAGGTCAGCTATTATGTATGCTGCTGAGAAAATTCGGTGATTGTTGTAATGAATTCGAGGGCTTGGCGTGAAACAGTTGTAACTAAAAACCTATTTTGAAAACCCTGGTTTAGGTGCAAATTTGACCCCTTTGTAAACAACGGAAATTTAGGTGCCATTGCTCAGAACGAGCAATGGACCTAGATTTCCATTGTTTACAAAGAAAAATGATTTAACGCTTATAAAGACTCTATGGCGAGGTGATTAACCTTGGTAAAAAAATACCAATTTTAGTTACAACCGTTTCACGCCAAGCCCTCGAATTGATGATATAATAATGCTGTCCTATTTCTAACATGTACTTGAAAGGAGAAATTTAACATTTTAGTCAAAATGTTTTTCACCATATAAGTTTACCTTTATATCCTAGGTTATCTCTACTAACGACTGCTCCGCTCCTTATTGAAAAATACATGAAGAAAGCAATGGGAATTTGGACAAAGAAAAATTTAATTTTTAGCCGAAATTTAAACCTTTGTTGGTATTATAAAAGAAGTAATATTTCTCCATTTTTCTCATTTTTAGCTCATCTGAGAACGAAGTGCTCCAGGTCAGCTATTGTGATGACATTATGTCCGTCGTTTGTTGTCAACAATTGCTTTGTAAACACCTTACAGGGCAACATTTTGCATCCATTCTTTATCAGAACATATATCTCTGTCACATCTTGGCCAAGTTTGAAACTAGGTCATCAGGTCAAATTGAAGGAAAAGCTTGTTAACACCCTGGAGGCCGCATTTTTTACCTTGACCATGTTGAAACTTTGTCAGAATAATTGTCTTGATGATATCTAGGCTTTATTTGAATAAAGATCATGTCCAGGGAAAAAACTAGGTTTTGCTTCATCTCCGGTCAAAAATTTAGTCACTACGTATATAGTGACAACAATCTCGTTAACACTCTATAGAGACTAGCATTGTTTGTTTCAGCAGCTTGAAACTTTTTCAGAATGTTTATCTTGAAGATAACTAGGCCAAGTTTGAATAGGGGAAGCCTTATTTTTAATTTGAGCATGTTGAAACTTTGTCAGAATAGGTGTTTTGATGATATTTAGACTAAGTTTGAATATGGAGCATGATGGGTCAAATACAAGGTCACTCAGCCAAATTGAAGGGTAATCTTGTTAACCCTTTCCCTCATATAGACGCTTTCTGACGCCTCTGTAGCAGACGGCTATTTGAAAACATAGTGACGATAGAAGAAATTGCACAAAACGTGCAATTTCTCCTTTTGCCACAATGTTTTCCACTTTTAGTCATAGGTTATCCATTCAATTATAGAGATTTTCTATTCTTTTACAAAATATGTTCAAAGTCGTCTGCTGCAGAATTGTCGTATGAGGGTAATCTTGCTAACACAAGGATTAGCTTATCTGACTGCAATCTGAGTTTTTATGATTGGCTTTGTGGTTGGCATAATTCGGGTGAGCAATCATTTTCCTCTTGTTTTCTTATGATGATTCAAGGGATATCTGTTGCAGGTTCATTGATTGTTAGATTAAGGTAAAGGATGGACACATATTGATTGATTGATCTTCTCTAATTGCAGACGCGTTTTGATGCATCTTTTGAAAATATTGTGCCAAAAGGAGAAATTCCATATAATGAGCAAGCTTCTTTTGCCACAACATTTTCAACGCAATATGATCAATAAATTATGATATATATATAGATTTTCCGTTTGTTTGCCTTGCCTATATGTTTTCATGTCTGCTGTAGATTTTTCGTGCGGATATGGGTTAACTCTTTCCCTCATATAGACGCTTTCTGACGCCTCTGCAGCAGACGGCTATTTGAAAACATAGTGACACAAGAAGAAATGGCTCAAAACAAGCAATTTCACCTTTTGCCACAATGTTTTCCACTTTTAGTCATAGATTATCCATTCAATTAAAGAGATTTTCCATTTATTGTCAAAATATGTTCAAAGTCATCTGCTGCAGAATTGTCGTACGAGGGAAGGGTTAAAGGTCAGTATTTCAGTTTTATCACTGTCATCAGTGCACCTACCGATGGGTTTCCTGTATTTTCTCTCTCTCCAGTACCCTGGAATCCGCTGTGGTCTAGTGGTTAGTGTCAGGGATTCCGAAACTGGGTGTCCCGGGTTCGATCCCCAGTCGCGGCACTACGGTCATTTTCTAGCCTAGTTCTGGTTTGTTGAACCCAGGGATCATGAATAAGTGAACTGTCCCTGTGATATAACTGAAATAATGTTGAAAGTGGCGTAAAACCCCAATAGATAAATAAAATCTCCAGTACCCCTCATAAAACATTCTTTCCGGGCAACAGACTATTACCTTTCCAAATTGTCTTGAACCCTTTTCCACATACAACAAATCTGCAGCAGACGACTTGAAAACATCTACTCTAAATATGGAAAATCTTTAGAAATGAAGGTCTCATTACTGAAAAAAGGTTGAAAACATTGTGGCAAAAGGAGAAATTGCTCATTTTGAGCAATTTCTTCTTTTGTCACGTTGTTTTCAGAAGTCGTCTGCTGCAGATGCATCAAAATGCGTCTGAAGGTGGGAAAGGGTTAAGCCTATATGTGGAAGATGAATAACACTAGCTAGCCACAATGACTTTTGTCAATCATCGGAAAGACTTTTGGTCAAGCCATGATTCAAAATATTACCCCTAGATTAACAGTTCAAGACCAGGGCATTATATAAAAAATGGAGACTAATAAGGGCTGTAACTGTAGAACTTGTCTAGTATTTTACATAATACTTTTAAAGAAGCTTTATTGGAACCAATTTATAAGTCACTGTTAGCTTTAACTTAAAAAGGGAAATGTCTAAAATATGGTAATATGTTTGATTCAGATGAAAGAAATGGTAGTAAATCATCATATCATATTAAGAACCATCTTGCATACATTCCAGGATGTTTTCGTAATGAAAACTATTTATAGCCCTTTCTCACATCCAGATACAGTTTGTAACATTTGTAGCAGACAACTTTTGGAAAAATTGTGGGATATAATCATAATGACTGAAATTTTTTCACATCCAATTCTTAAATTATTCTTTCATTTAATTACATATTTCTATGTTTTCTTAGTCGTCTACTGCAGTTTCTGTGTATGAGGGAAAGAGTTTATTATTCCTCTTGTACATTGGACCGTTGCATGCATGACAAAGTCTATTTATAAAGAGTACTCATTATCATATCATTCTGGGGTAAACTGGTTAATTAGACAAGAACGATAAATCATAATACGTTTTGTATTAATACTGAAGTAGTTATCTCCCTTGGTATATATGCGCAGCCTGAGGTTTTGTAAAATTGACAGAGCAATCTAAATGTGGATTCTTCATAAAATTCGATGGAAAAGAGTCGATAACGGCAAGACAGAGTTTCTTTCATGAGCCGTGATCTTCGAAAACTTAACCTTTGAGGTATTTGCGAACATTATAGAACCATATCGCCTTGCAGATCCGTCCAGCTGGCTATGCAATGTTCAATTATTGGTCGGATTGGAGGCAATGCAACTCTTCAGCTCATGCTAGTGAGGTTGTGTTGGTTTCATACCTTATGTATTTTTTAGGCTCGATGTAATTATAAGTTGTGGGACAAATTCCATCTTTCCTGTCCACCGCGATATGACCTTGGCCGTTGAAAGCGGCGTAAAGCCCAACACAAACAAATCGTGTATAAGTCATAGAAAGACTAGAAACTTGTTACAATCATCTTGAAATAAAATCCGATTTCAAGGAGTTCTCTGGCGGATATGTGTCTGCCTTCATATTAACTATGCTATGGTTGGTGTTCCTGGAGTACCACTCATTCGCTGTGAATTGAAATGCAGGTCAGTTGGATCCTTCATTCTAATTGTCACAAAGTCATTGCGACATGCGTCTATGTGGAACAGCAGCCAGTTGCTTGGGAAGATTGTTGTGTGGAGTACTGGTGTGAGAAAACCAGGAAACACATGAGTAGGTGAACTGGCCGCCGTGATATGACTGAGAAATTGTTAAAAACGGTGTTAAACCCAAATCAATCAATCAATAAATCTAATTCTCGCATTGTTTACTAGAAAAGTGACGCCGTTCCTCTTTTATCCTATGTGGCGAATATAAATCTGGAAACCGAATAGATTCACATCTAACACATTACGATTCTCAACCCTTTCCCACATACAGACGGTTTCTGATGCATCTTCAGCAGACGACTTTTGTAAACATTGTGGCCAAACGAGAAATTGCTCATGAGCAATTTCACCCTTTGCCACAATGTTTTCAACTCTATTTAATAATTAAGCTCTCATTTATGGATATATTTCACGCTTTTGCCAATATGTATTTTAAGTTGTCTACAGTAGATGTGTTGTGTGTGTAAAGGGTTTAAAACACTGCTTCTATTATATAAAGTCTGTTATCGGATGTGAAAGAAAAACTAACTCGACAGTTAACCTGACTATTCACGGGATAGGAAATCCGGAACCTTTGGTATCTGAAATCGTCTCTCAAACACTTCAACAATATCCCATTGATTCAAATGATCTTTCACGCCGTTTTCAATATTATTGCATGACGGCAGTTCACTTATTCATGAACCATGGGTAGACAAATAAGTAATAGCGATGGAAATGTGCCTCGCCCAAGTGCTCTCCACCTTGACTGCCGCGTGTTTGGATCGAATCTGGGACGCCCGGTTCTAAATCCCGCACGGTGACTGCTGGGCCATGGCGGATTCCTTCCAATATTCCTTATATGCAAAAAAGGTGCATGTTTATATGTCATCATGGTTTATGGTCGGTATACACACATTGTAATTATTTTCCCACATACAACAAAACTGCAGCAGACAACTAAAATCATCTAGGCTATAATATAGAAACGTAACAGTTGAAAACATTATGACAAAAGGATACATTATTACTCATTATGAGCACATTTTTCATTTTTCTACAATGTTTCCAAAAGTCATCTGCTGTATATTTGTGGGCAGTTTGTTTGATGGAAAGATTTAAAAATGCAAACCCTTTTCGCTTATGGACTATAAATTACGATTCATTCTTCGCTCCACTGGCTGAAAGCCAGTCGAGCTTATGTCATGGCGAATTGTCTGCTGTGCGTGCGTCAACATTTTGCTTCAAATAACTTCTCCCTAACCACTTGGCCAATTGGGATGAAACTTCATAGGCAGCATACTCTCAATGTCCTCTCCTAAATTCCTTCAAATTGTTTGGATCCATGCAAAAAAGAAAACAACTTTAACATTCTTCTCCTCCTAAACTGGATGGCCGATTTTCAAATTATTTTGTAGAAATGTTCCTTGAATAACCCTCTCTCATATTAATTCAAGCCATGTTGATTGGTCAAAAACATGGCCGCCATAGGGCGAGGCTGTTAGCCTCATATTAGCTTTAGTGAACATTTAAAAAATCTTCTCCTCCGAAAGTGTCCGGCCGATTTTCAAATAATTTTGTAAAAATGTTCCTTGGGTGACACTACGATATTACTTCAAGCCATTGTGATTGGTCAAAAAACATGACCAGCAGGGGGCGGGGCTGTTTGGAGATATACTTTTTGCCGAATGGTAGTGGAGCGATATTAAAGACACCACGCTTAAGTACCACTCCTCGACCCTCTTTTAGCCCACCTCAGACGATCTTTTGTGTCGTCAGTAATGCAACAGAAGACGACATTAAAACATGTAGGACGAGTGTTGAAAATCTCTATTTTAAAGGAAAAGCTAAGTGTTGAAAGGGTTAAAAACAAGTCGGGAAATGAGAAATTGCTCTCTCTTTTTGCCTCCATGTTTTCAAAAGGCGTCTGTATGTCGGAATCCGAATGGCCAATTTCATCCAATCTTCAGTAAAGCGTTCAAATGGTCTATACTGCTGTTTTGATTTTCAAGATGATTTGGAAAAACTGTAACTCTGGCGTCCCGCTACCGATATTGTTAAAGCCATATTAATTGGTAGAAAGACGTTGCTGTCAGGCGGCAACGAAAAGGCTGGATAATGAGACAGAACTTTTCTTAACCCTTTCGTTGCCTAGAGCATTTAAAGGCGTTTTCAAACAATGCGGATTCAGATGAAACAGCTCATATCGAGCTGTCTCTCCTGAAATCTGCATTGTTTGCCACTTAGACATTCAATTTTACTAAATTTCCTTTTTGACGAAAAATGGAGTGGTCCAATTTTCAATGTGAAATTCGGCAGTGAAAGATTAAAGGAACTATCTGCACGAATTGTTCAAGGCATATTCATTGATCTGAAAGGATGCATAAATGACGAAACAAAACAATTGTTTCATTGGGGTTTAACGCCGTTTTAAACAATTTCTCGGTTATATCACGGCGGCCTACTCATGCATTTCCTGGTTTTCTCACACCAGTACTCCACACAACAATCTTCCCAAGCAACTGGCTGCTTTTCCACACAGACTTAGCCGATTGGTGGAAGACGAATGACACATGTCTCATTGACTTTTGTCAATCCTCGGAAAGATAGTTGGCCGGGCCGGGATTCGAACTCACAACCCCTGGATTGACAGCCCGCGTCGCTAACGACTGAGCTACCAGGGCTCGGCCGAAACAAAACAAAAGTCTGCTCTTATACCGCACCGATTGTGTAAGGGTAAAATGTCCGATTCGGGTGCAGGAGGTCTCGGGCTTGATCCCCGACCTGGTTATTCCAAGGAAATTAACAATGGGAGAAATGGCTTCCTTCCTTGGTGGTTGGTGTCAGGATAAATGGACCACTGCTTACCCAGGAAACGCCGTGATGTTAAATTGAAGGGGACGTACAACACCATTCAAACAATTTTTTTTCTGAAACTGCTTGTCTGATTTCAAAAGTATTCACGAGTTACTCTACCAAAGAGCTCGTTTGAGCGATACAGGGCTTCGTGAATATTGTCTTTCGTAACCTGTGTCTTGTTTGGACAGTCAATTAATATTTTGTCCACATACAAAGTTGATCCGAAAATCAATACTTCAAGTATACACACTACACAGCAATGCCCTATATATCAAAACATCACATCGTATATATATTTCTGATAATATCGGGAGACAGCGATACGGTTAAAGTAAAGCGTTGGCACCATGATCGAAAGGTCCCAGGTTCGGTTTTTCATGAGATCGGGGTCAACATTCGGTACCTCCACGCAGAGAACTGATTGAGTACTATCATACAGGAAAGAGACAATTGGTGGACGACAACTGTTGTTCATCGAAAAAAGCAATGGATGAACCGGGGCTCGAACCGACTGTGCTTAACCAACTCGACAATTACAGTAATGCTTTTGCATACTCCGTGAAACTGAGTGTCCACATCGATTGTTTGTTTCGTGTTTTACGCCGCTTTCAACACTCTTTTCAGTTTTGTCACGGCGTTTACTGTGTAAGTTACCAGTACTACTAATCCATTTATTCTGACACCAGTCAGTCAGTTGTAATGCTTACCCCGCAACCCTGAGAGCGAAGGAGTGCCTCCATTACTACCATTGTTAAAGTCTTTGGTATGACCCAGCCGTGGATCAAACTCACAACATACCGCATCCGAGGCGGCCGCTCTACCACTACACCACCGATGCGATTATCTACATCGAGAGGAGGATCAACATATGTTTTCCATTTCCAAGTGGTGGACGCTTTTGCAGTAGATGACTAGTCTCAATATATCGCCGTTACATGGATGCGAACAGTCAAAATAAAAAATCGCATTCCTAGTACAGAAACCTGGACTAAGTAGATGACATGATGTGAAAACATCGCTAGAAAACGAGAAATTGCTTATGATGAGCATTTCTTCGTTTCTCTCGTGAAGTTTTCTACATAATATTCAATTACTATTTTTTTTTATAAACACTTCTCATATCATTGTCTTGATGTTTTCAAAAGTCGTCCGCTGGAGATGTGTTGTGTAACCCTTTGGTTAACCCTTTCTCTCTCATACGACAATTCTGCAGCAGACGACTTTTATCAAAAGGTAGAAAAATCTCTATAATTGAATGGATAACCTATGACTTAAAGTGGAAAACATTGTGGCAAAAGGAGAAATTGCTCGTTTTGAGCAATTTCTTCTTTTGTCACTATGTTTCCAAAAGGCCATCTGCTGCAGAGGCGTCAGAAAGCGTCTATATGAGGGAAAGGGTTAAATGGGGTCGTAAGTGATTACCTTCATTGACACTTCAGATTGCGATCTTAGGCTCCGTGTTTACTCGCGTTTTACATCGTTTTCAACAGTATTTTCCCTTTACCACACTTACAACAAATGTTTAGCCGACATAATTATGGAAACTCTCCACAAATGTTCAAGTATAAGTATTGAAAAGTGCTGAAAACACCGCGGGTTTGGTCCTTTTTTATGAATATATCTTTTGCCATAATATTTCCAAAAGATGCTTCAAAATGCGTCTGCAATGAGATAAGGGGGTTAATCAAGGAAACATCGCTGTGTGTCAGAAATAAGAGCCGTCCCGTGAGAAAAACCAACATTATGGAATCTGCGTATAGTATCGACCCGGATCAGCCTAAGCATACCGCGCAGGCTAACCCGGGAGAGACACTTTTCGCGTCTCCTTGTGGATTTCCTGTTTCAGGAAATCATTACTCTATACCTCTATCCCCCTGAGACGGAATGTGTCGGCCCGGATTTAAGGCATTCCTTCGCGGATTGCCGCAGGCTGATCTGGGTCGATACATTACGCAGAGACCAAACTGTTAGTTTTTCTCGCGGGGAAGGGCTCATATTGTTTGAAATTAGGTAATTAATTCATTTCAAATATACGAATATTGACTGAATACACACGCCCGTTTTACCTAGACGAGAATAGGTACGATAAATACATATATATAATTTACTGCCTGGTAATAGGATACCCAACATTTCTAAAATAAAACTGTGTAATTTTTCTTTATGTGACTCGTTGTGTGTACAAATAGGGATCAAAGTTTATTATTGTCTGAGGTTAATAGCAGCTGTTTTTGATTAATGAAAACAACCAAGAATCGATTTCTATAGGAATATGGTTCATTGAAGACATTAGTGAGAAAAGCAGAAATTACTCAAGGGGAGCAAATCTTTCATATTTTGCCCATACATACTGTGTAACATATGTACCAGTTTGTATGGAGCAATCTAAATCAAAGATTTGTTTATTTTGTTTGAAGTGTTAAGCGAATAATCTTGTCTAGGGAAAAACAACTGGTTAGTTTAGAGTAGTGTTCGTGAATACGGATCGATTAGCAGAGAGGGGGGAAATGAGGATGTTCTGATATATGGGACACAGATAATTGTTATGCTAAATATCACATCTTTAATGTAGCCTGTAGCTGTGTAAGCGTTCAACACTATGGGAAGGTAGGTGAAATTTAAGATTATATGTGTTTGCTGGTTCTCTACTCCTCGCTCGTTTTAGTCGATCTCTTCTGATCACATCTCTGGTTCGTGGGTACTACATATTTCTCTCTCTCTCTCTCTCTCTCTCTCTCTCTCTCTCTCTCTCTCTCTCTCTCTCTCTCTCTCTCTCTCTCTCTCTCTCTCCTCTCTCTCTCTCTCTCTCTCTCTCTCTCTCGTCTCGCCGCTCTCTCTCTCTCTCCTCTCTCTATCTCTTCCTCTTCTCTCTCTGTCTCTGCTTCTCTCTCTCTCTCTCTCCACTCTCTCTCTCACTCTTTCTCTCTCTTCTCTCTCTCTCCTCTTCTCTCTCTCTCTCCTCTCTCTCTCTCTCTTCTCTCTCTCTCTCTCTCTCTCATCTTCTCTCTCTCTATCTCTCTCTCTCTGTCTTTTGTCTCTCTCTCTCACTCATCCTCTCTCTCTCTCTCTCTCTCTCTCTCTCTCAGTCTATCTCTTCTCTCTTCTCTTCCTCTCTCTTCTCTCTCTCTCTATCTCCTC